>CM067346.1:58080528-58213028 GCA_034190875.2 Urechis unicinctus | reverse complement strand
TGCAACAGTTATGGTCAACAAGTAGCAATGGAAACAAATGCAGGTTTGTTTTGTTACTTGGTTTAATACCAATTGACAGATAACTGAATGATATTACTTTTGCGTCGATACCTCATCGAATAAGTTAGATTGGTAGACCTGGGCACATTTATGACGATACTTTCACCCTCGGTCAAGTTCGAGTCATGCATATCATTGAATAAGACCATTATTAAACCCATTGCATCGTTTCGTCATTTTATTCCACATGCTAAAAAAGCCTCTATTTTTCTTGATCGTGGCATCATTCAATAAAGTGCGCTTCTAAGCATTCACGTCATCATAAGGACGATGACTCATCAGAAAGGAAACCAAAGTTTGACAAAGGATTACCGGTCCTGGGCGTATGGCACAAGACCAGCCTAAATGTTACTAAACATGATGGTGTAAATTAAGAATTATGGTGACTTCTTACCATATACGGGGAAAATATAGCTGATTCAACATGAGGATGGTATCCAAATAGCCAGTAAAGCTGTCATGCCTGAGGATCTAATTGAAATCAATTTCTACAATCCATCATTGTATCGATTTGTCCCGAGTGCGGGTTATTTTGGCTCCTTGTGCCTAATAGCATTCGGCGTTGTTGTTGAACAAAATTAACTGCTGATTAGTGAATGCTTTCAGCAATTTATATTGCTTCAACCAACCAGATGCATTTGTAGACTTGTGCACATTCATAACGCTAACTTCACCCTCGGGCAACTTTGAGCAATGCATAACACCGCGCAAGCCTCACATTCGACTGAATGCATCGTTTTGTCATGCTTAAAAGACTATGTCATCTTGCTCAGTTAATTTCACATTCATGCATTGTTTCCATTCACGTCTGTTTATTTCTGCTAACCTTACGTACCATTATGCTTCTCATCACATGTCACCAAATCGCATGTTGCTCTCAGACATGGTTCTGTTTTAATATCTAAAAGGTACGCGCCGCTATTATCTTTCGATCCCTATGCAAGATGTGTTTATCGCAATTGGTTGTATAGCGATTGGTTTAATATTATTGAGATAATGTAGCTGATGCAACATGAGGATGCCAACCTTATAGCTAGTAAAGCTGTCATACCTGAAATATGATTCGTGTTGCACAAATAGTTATCAAAAACCATTGTTAAAACATACTATTATGACCATATGCCCCTTGATGCAGGTGGATAGTTTAATAACGATGCGTATCTCGAAACTCAATTCTACTGTAGGCCTTGGCTTGTCAATGTGCACAGATATCTTTTAAGTTTTGAATATTCAGGGCAGAGAAGCTGTCGAAAAAAAACAAATCATGGCTGATATAACCTCATGCATTTGATATGTTGTACATTTAACGCAATTCTCGAAGGTGACGAGGCTAGTGTCATGCAAATGTCTAAATGATCTTTTCGGACAGATGTCATATAAAACCAACGTCAAATTTGCCCGCCCATATCAGTATTGCAGAACTCGATTCATGTTCAAAAGGCTTGAAATGCCATAACCAAGAATACAATCAAGAAGTACGTTATCAATAAAAACTTTTGTTTACTGTGATGTAAGAGCAATTGATTTTATTTCACCAAAACGTGTACCTACAGCCTGCTTAAAATCAGATGCGCAAATCTTTCCGGCAGCCAACAGCACCAGGATGATATTTGTAAAGATTGTCGCGAATACCTGTATCCCCACCAACACTGCTACTAGCGCTGTCCGGATCAGTTGCATAACATTGGTATTGCACACTGGTCCAGATGTCTCTTGGGTCAACAATTGATTACATCAGAGTATGTGAAACATTGTTAGGCATAAAACGTTCGCTTCTGACAGCCGGAGCTAATGGGTCCATCTAATTACCAGTATTGTCAGCTCATGATTTACGACATTGTGTTAAACAAAACTTTCGATTATAATCAACATGGATTTCCCTCGTGTAGGTGCTGATCATTAGAGCTGCTATTCACACGGGTAGTTGGGCTACTCGTGGAATCCATCAGCGCACTGCACACTTTATACAAATCCACGTACACCAAATCATTGCAGCAGACAGCAGCTTCAATCTTAGTCAATCAATCGATCCATTTCGCATCTGCTAGACATGGTCGTTATATCTCTCCTGATGATTCTGCTACTCATGGTCGTTATGTTTCTCCTTGTAATTCTGCTGGTCATGATCACTATGTCTCTCCTTGTGAATCTGTTTACACTGACGTCATATAAATACATTTATAAACCTCTATTTTCCATCGTTTCACACTCAACGCTACATGAAAGAATATCAACAATCTTTGTGGACCAGTCTTAAAAAATGCACCATCACATTACAGACCTTAATATGGTGTGTTTATCATATCGGCTAGGCAAACTGTGAAAAAACATATATGTATGCTTCTTAAATAATAAATGAATATGTTAAGAAGCGATATGAAAATAAAGTTAGGTTTATAAAACAGTCTTACAGGCGTTCATTCTTTAAGCCAAACGACACAGACATACCCATATACGTATATAACGGGGTTCGTTAATTATATTACCTTGTGATGCGCTGCCCCAAAACAAACCTACCAAACCCATGTTCACATGCGAACGCCAAGCAAATGGAGACGAATTGTGGTGCCACCAGCAGCCTAGTTTATGCAGTCGGATCGACCGATCCCTGCATGGATGAACAAAGGCAATATGTCAACAGCTACATGATTTACAAAGCAGATAGAAGCAGCCAATCAATGGGACAATATCCTGCTTTTGTGCATATTATAACAACTGAAAAGAACTGAGAACAATAAAGAGAAAAATAATTACCGTATGCAATGCAGGAAACGTTGAACACGATGAGAAACATTTAACTTAAGATTAACATGTACCACAAAATGGACAAGTCAACACAATTTTCTTTGCCGGGACGCTGATGAGCAGTCGACGCCCCGACAATATTCCTACGCCACATATTGAAAGCTTTTGATGACTAAAGCGATAAACCTATCTAAAATGCCAGGATTAAGCCACGATGACTGATGTTAATCGATCAGCGTCATCATCAAACATCGACTGGATCAATGAGCACGGTACAGGCCGGAAGACGGTCACTGTTGTGTGACAACATGCAATCACAGATCATATGCATCCTTGTCGATAACAGCACATGCCTAATGGGTAAACTGCGGTTTTTTACAAGCCCTAATGGACCAACCGCTTCCGTGAACCTAGCTCGATTATACAAACGTTCACATCAGTTGGTAAATGTTTTGCATTATACGTTATTGTTTATATGTACGTCGTGTCTATACAAGAATTATTATTCATAAAAGATCGCTTTATGTCAACGACTGTATTAACTGAATAGCAGATTTATGTATTCCTAAATTGACACGGATTCATGCGACGCCTTTTGATGTGCATTATCTGCGCTACTTCACATTTGTACTCTTGTTCCCAAAGAAGCTACGATTGGCAGAACTGCAACCCAACTTTGAACTGGCCATTTTTGCGAGTTGCCAACGCCACAAGAATCAGCGGGTCAGAGATCCTTAGAAGCTGTCTAATAACTAGCGATCAATACATGCGCTACACGATTCATGTTGGAACTCTTTATCTATTGACCTGTGGAGCCGTATTTGGAGACACATCCTATTTTGACCCTGTGGGTTCGCTTTGATGGACGCCTTCCCTATTGACCCTGTGGCATATGATACATCGACACATCTTCTATTAAGCCAATGGAACCGTGTTGATGGACACATGCTCGATTGATCCTATGGAGTCATATTGGTGAATGCATTCTCCATTCACCCTGTAGAGCCGTCTTAATGTACATCCTCTACTGACCCTGTGGTTACGGCAGCGACATGATGAATCATTGATACATCCATCCCATGTGCGTGAGTGTCGTGAATGATACTGCAAGGCGTATTTCTACAGCTGAACCTAGATACAGGTCATAAGATAAAAGCTGAATTATGCAGCGGACCCCAGATAGAGGTTTTAATCATCATCATAATATCCCGCAGCCATGCGCCCATTGGGGCGACCCTGCACTTTTGATTATGCGGCACCACGTTGGACTATCCACCGCGAGGCGGGTCAGGGGTTTATTGGTCTTTCGTCCTGTCCTATCTGCTACATCGTTCATCCAGATCCTCTTAGGTCGCCCACTTTTTCTGTTGCTTTCCATTGTGCACTGCAGGATGGTGCTTGCTGCGTTTCCCTTGGTTCTTGTCACATGACCGAACCACCTCAACTTTCTCTTCTTTGCCAAAGTCAGCAGGCTGTCGTGGCATCTGGTGTGCTTGACGACCAGCTCACTGACCTAGACGTTGGTGGCATTGGATGTGATGTGAAGTTTGAATAGTAAACCTTCTTTAGCAGACCCTTGATAGAGTTCACAACAGAGGGCTTATTTATCAACTACAAAGAATGATGCTTTAACACTAGTTCTAAATGCTCAAAAGTCACCATAGATAACGTTATCGTGACAGCGATTCCACACCTCAAACTGTACAAATCTTCTCATCACAACTCCAACCAACATGTTCCCACATTGTCCGTTAATGTTAGGCTCCGTGCGGTAAAAATCCACTTACAATGCAGAAGCATGCAATGCGTAGTTGCATTGAATTGTCATCCTCCCCTCACACTGTTTCATAAATATATACATACTCTCTCTTTCTCTCTCTCTCTCTCTCTTCTCTCATTCTTCCTCTCTCTCTCTCCTCTCTCTCTCTCTCTCTCTCTCTCTCTCTCTCTCTCTCTCTCTCTCTCTCTCTCTCTCTCTCTCTCTCTCTCTCTCTCTCTCTCTCTCTCTCTCTCTCTCTCTCTCTCTCTCTCTCTCTCTCTCTCTCTCTCTCTCTCTCTCTCTCTCTCTCTCTCTCTCTCTCTCTATCTCTCTCTCTATATATATATATATATATATATATATATATATATATATATATATATATATATATATATATATATATATATATATATATATATATATATATATATATATATCTATATATATATATATATATATATATATATATATCCTCTAGTTGAGATTTACAAATACCCCAAACTAACGATTGGATTGATAACTGGCCTGTTAGCAGTGATGCTGAATTGATTGGGTTAATCCAGAATGATGCTAGCATTTACATTTGCATAAAAGCCGCTCGAAATTGGATAATTTGAACCGGCTTATAGTGCAAGTCTATCTTATATTTGACATTGCCGTCTTCTATATTGTTGTCTGCAATGGAACCACACCAAACATCATCAATCGAGTTGTCCTAAAATTCCATTCAATGTCAACCATATCTTGACAGACAATACAATAATGAAATCAGTTTACTGGAAAGCTCATATTGCGACGCTCACAGCCGGGAAGCATAGAGCAATGGTGATGAGGATATTCAAGTGCTCTAGCGTTGTGGCATGTCACGGTTTCTTTTCTTCAAACTTATCACTGACTCCATCCACCTACCGAATGTTACATATAGAACTCAAGCATAACATTAACCAATGTAAGGACGGATTGTCCCCGATCTTTGCGAGCAATAAACAGCGTAGTTATGACTTACTATTACCGATAAAATAATCTCACTCTGTTCTGAACATTGGTGAACTGATTATTAATAATGAACATGCCCCCATTTCGCATTCTTCCTGGACGCTTTGTTCTCTGCAAAGTACCACTCCATCCATCAGTATGCTTTGTCACATAACAATGGCCGCATTGATCCACAAGGTGATTGGCGATGGCATCAATTGATTGACATTTGTCATCCTGGCATCCTATTACTTCTTGAAAGTTTTTTATATTTGCAGTGTTAATTCACTACTCCGATTGTTTTCCTTCATCAACCACAATGCTTAACAGGCGTCTATCTTAAACAAATTGTGTTCCCAACCCAATTCGATTGTATGTCAATCCTACACCAATGATGTGCCCATCCGAATCTGATTGTATTCCCATCTTACTTCCATTTCATATTCTTCTGAGACAGTTTGCCGTCGTACATCTTTTGTCCATCCGCACCCATAATATGCCCATCGTACATCCATTCTTTGCACATACTACAGCCATTGTTTGCTCATCTTCAAACCCATAGTGAGCCATACCATCAATACGCAGTGCAAATGATGTCCTTTGACAAACGTTAGTCAGAGGGTTATCAGGGCAAGTGGATTGACAATTATTCACAATGGCATTACAATGGGTTGAGGACAGATTTATGTCTTATGGTGACGGGCGCCGAACAATGAGGAATCCATCCCGTCGCTGCTTCAATGGCCCCAGCAAATAAGCACCACGTTATTGATGGATATAGATACAGATATGAAGACGTTTGTATTGCTGGATCATAAAACAATTCAGACTTCATTGTTTGTGGACTACATTGTACCTATGCTGACATATCGCTGTCAGTGAAGTTTAGCCCGGCATGTTGACATGCTAGATTGATTTTGAACCAGTTTCATACCAGAGAGAAGAACCCTCGCCCGAAGAAATTCCACTGGATTTTGTCGTGTTACTATTGTGACAGTGAGAACAATTTATACTGGCAATACTATGATTGAGAAACTGGATGAAGAGGAATATTACTGGAAAACAAGACTATCACTGACCGACAGAACTATTTCATTGGCGGATTCATCCACGATTGAAATCGGATCGAGAAACACATCCTCTAATGACCCTATGAAATCGCATAACTGAACACATCGTGTGTTGACTCCATTTTGTCGAATAGATGGACACGTCTTCTAATGACCCAGTTGTGTCTTGCTTGGGGACCTATCCACGATTTACTGCATGCAGTCGTGTAGAAAGACGCATCCTCTATCGACGTTTGTATTATTGATAACCATGCAATGGGATAACCAGCGCAAAAAATTGTGTATCTTTTGTTTAACGATGAATAATAGATTCACGATAAAGATGACTGAGTCTGTGGTTCGGTTGTCAGTGAATGACTGTATTGTATTTATTGGTCGCCGGCCACTGGATGACTGTGTTTATTGGTCGTCGGCCACTGGATGACTGTGATTATTGGTCATCGGCCACTGGATGACTGTATTTATTGGTCGCCGGCCACTAGATGACTGTGTTTATTGGTCGCCGGCCACTAGATGACTGTGATTATTGGTCGGCGGCCACTGAATGTCTGTGTTTATTGGTCTGCGGGCCACTGAGTGTCAGTGTTTTTTGGTCGGCGACCACTGGATGATTGCGTTTATTGGTCGTAGTTGACTGAATAACTGTGTTTACTGGTCTGAGGCCAATGGGCTACTGTGCTTATTGGTCGGCTGCCACTTGATGATTTTGTTATGTTATCTGTCAGCAGCCTGTAGATGACTGCCGTCGGCCACTGCATCACTGTGTTTACAGATAGGCAGCCACTGGATGACTGTGTATACAGGTAGGCGGCCATTGCATGACTGTGTTAATTTTTCGTCGGCTACTGGATGACTGTGCCCATGGTTTATAATGTCCTCAATTCTACAACCAAAGTTCCAATGTGCAATAGATATTAATTACACCATCGTGAGAAACGGGACCAATAATTGATATGTTTGTTGGTATTACACGCCCACCTCCCACCCCCCCCCCCCCCCCCTCACATACAGTGGTCGCCACCAATGTGCGCTTAGTCCTTTTATTGGCGGGCTAATATGCTGCGCCTTCATGACCCACGGTGGACGTATAGCTGAGAACACACTGTCCTTCATGCCACTTCTGTTGCCTAGGAGCTAGATCTGCAGCAGGTAATTCGTTCCCATGCTTTGATGTAAGACTAGAATGATGCATGACTCGTGACGAGTCTAGACGCAGAGTTTATCATGATTGCATTTTGTTTGATTAGTGATTACGACAAAGGTGGACTGATGATGCAACTGCTTCCAATTTGCTTGTGCTCAATTGCAATTGGATAATTCAAGTTGCTGCAAAAATAGGAATAGGGAATGCTGAAAATAAATAACCTGAATAGTTATGCTCGATAATTTGGTCACCTTCTATGCGTCAAGAGATAATTACAAAAGTAGGGTTGTAGGATAGTAGCAGAAACATATTGTTTTGCATGAAATATGTCAGTCGTACCTGCTGTCAACACAGTGTTTGGTAACTAGCCCTGTGTTGATCACCACAACATAAGTTTATTGAAAGTGATGGTTGTTGGTGACGCTTCTAGGGGATGGTAAAATAACACCCTATTGGCAACATGCACGACCAACAATCCCACCTAGTCTTTAATGCGTCTTTGATAGCAGCAACTTACATATTTATCCACAGTAATGGTGCCTTATCAAGCGCTGACCCCGCCAGCAAGACATACGAGTGATGTGCTGATTTATCGATGATATATTGTAATGCTTCACGCTGGCTGTTACTGGGAATAACGACCAAATATGTCTTCTGAAAGACATATTTATTGCTTTTATATGGATGTAAATGAGACGATGTACGATGTAAAATATAATTGACAGGTGCCATAAACCGTAACAGCTGTCTCCCAGAAAACCCCTAAAACGGTTACATAAACTTGCGACGAAAATGTCAGCCCCTGCGCTAAATTACTTGGCCCAACAAAATACCAGAAATCTGACCTTACTGATGTCAACGTGTTCTATCATGATATTGTCCTGGATTACAGTAACAGTCCATAACATATGTACAGTCCCATGATGTATGATCAATGTCATGCCATCAATGTCATGCCATGGTTGAATCTTTCCATCTTTTCCAAAATATCACAGAATGATAATGACACGCTGTAGAAAGAACAAAGTGAAAAGTAATCTGTCTATTTTTAGAGAAGTCTCCTACAACCAAAATGTAGCGAGCGGTACTGAGACTAACATGGCTGCTTTGCGATTGGTTTTTATATCACATGGAGATATGTGACCGATGCTTCATGACAATTTGTTTTTCTCACATAATGTGTTTCATGTCCTGACAATCAATGCATTTAGGTGTGCTATGTCCGTGCATCAAAGCATAAACGTGATATGAAGTATTTTGTAGTTATGAATCAAGTACGGCACGATTATGCCATTTATGTGGGATAAAATACACGATAGTCCACCCACACAAGAGCACGGTATTTGTTAAGTATTTTTGTCATACAACATTTATTTGTTGTTACTTATTCGTGCTCAGTATTTACAAAAAGACCAAACATTATAAAATAGCAACAGCCGTGTTTTAAATAAGGCCGCTAACATATCTGGGTTAGTTATACATGGCAGGGCACTGTAAAACTGTATGTACGAATCCGCTGACATGACATTATAAATGAAGCCAGCGATTGTTAACATCGTGATTGTTCATATAGTGTTTGGTATAAAACGCTTGCTTTCGACAGCAGTAGCTAGAGAGCGCCATCTATTGACCAGTTATGTCCGCCACGAATAAGGCCCTTGTGAAATACAAATCTTGTCAAGAAAACAAATTATTATAATCAACATAGTCTACACCTGTGTAGACGGGCTAATCATTTGAGATGCAACCCGATTCTTCTGAGGGAATTTGCCGTGAGCTTGAAAACCCTCAATTGCTGAACACATCAGCTAGCCGCACGACGACACCACGTTTCAAAGCGCTGATTTTGATGAATATTGGATGATGTAGTGTTCCAATGACTATTGTGTCATTTACTAACTAGACTCTACTTGAATAGAAAATAAAAATGCTTGGTTCATCAAAGGACTCGTTTAGCCACTCAAACCTCTAATCCAAGAGCAGCGCAAACACCCATGTGCTGGTATTGCTCGGTCAAATAATTTTGATAACTGGTAATGTGCACATAGAGCGGAATGTCCATGCAACAAGCGACCAAATTTATGCAGAGCGATGACCAATAGCTAGCTGAATCTATGTGTTCGTCTTGTCCAACGTCCAAGTTGTTTCGAACGTGTGAGTATGTCGTATCGTACGTTTAAAACTTTAATATGTCGTAATGTAAAATGTTTACGTTATAAATGATATTCCAATATTGCAGAACAAATAATGTAAAATGTTTTCAAATGATCTCTTATTTCCTTTAACAATCGATATTTACCTAGAGTGTTGTGATACATACACACATTAAAGAGGGTGGGTTGTGAGTCCGTAATACACTTACAGTCATGACTGAATCTATGAGAAGCCAACAGTAATGTAAACGACCGAAAAATACATACAGCCTTAATGGACTGTTCGTAAGCGTTTTGTGATATGGCGTTCATCCTCAATTTGGGTACACACCATACCTGCATGCATGTTATCATTTGACATAAGCGGAGTTTTGCGAAGCATAAGTAGGCTTCATTAACGAAGTTCGTCACCCTGTTTATCGTCAGCTTGACTGCGTTTGTATAGCATAGCAACGCGCACGGTTAGCAGGCGCTTGATGAAATGTTACATAAAGCGGAGTGGATAGTGAACAGGCGGAGTGGCAAAGAACCAATCGATACAATCGATACATACACATGCAGTTACAGCGGACTACCTGATGCGTCTGAGAGGCTTCTTGTTGGCGTTACCAACACACGACACGACGGTACATGCATACATACAGACATACATACATACATACATACATACATACATACATACAGACATACATACATACAGAAAGATAAGATACATACATACATACATACATACATACATACATACATACAGACATACATACATACATACATACATACATACATACATACAACATACATACATCATACATACATACAGGACATACATACTACATACATACATACACAGATTTACATACATACATACAACATACATACATACATACATACATACAACATACATACATACATTACATACATACATACATACATACATACATACATACATACATGACTACATACATACAGACATAACATACATACAGACATATATACAACAGACAGACATACAAACATTTCTTCAAGTTTTGCGTGGTTTGCTGTAGTTATCAATAAATCGTTATCAATTATTAACTCAGATATGTTGAATTGCTGATATTGTTAACTGCTGATATTGTTAAATGTTATGACAAATGCCAACCAATACAGCTTTGCCGACCTGGTTCGTATACTGCTGTTATATGCAGTTAATCAATTATTACCGTCAAAACGACAACCACCAACCCTATGCCCTCGCAGCGTTCCCTCGGGCCAAGCTACTCTAGTCCACACGTGTTCTTCTCAGTAACCTGATGTGAAACAATGTGGCCTGTCTCTATGCCAGGTAACTTAGCGCTGTATGTGCGGTAACAACACCATGATAACGCAGTTCATAAACACCTCAATAATGCAATGATGCAGCACTATAGTCGCCAACGTGTCCGTACCACTGTCAACAAATGACGTGTTGATTATAGGCAGGCTAGATTCCCCCTACCGCAGGGCACATTGTCACAGCACTATCTACTGACCATTTAAGACACACATCCATCATCAACAACAACCCATTATGACATCATTGATTGTCAGTCGCTATGCACCTGCACCATACTATTGATGTAAGACGGGCCTGCAATTTGAGAAAGATAGGCCTACAATGGATACACGATGGACATACAATGGATGCAAGAGAGGCATACATCATTAGTATGATAGACATACAAGGGATGTAGGACGGGCATAAGGTATTAGTGTAAAATGAGCATACAATGCGGGACTTAACAGCGCTATTCACTGTTCTAATGAAATTATCTGGTACATTTTCAATGAGTATAGACTATTACCTTTAATCGCGGCTTGTTTCATTAATTGCTTCTCAATACGTTATGTGGTCGAAATGAAAGACGCTGTTTGGTACTCCGCTTCACAGTAAGATATTTTGTCTCATCTTTTAATAACATCCTTTATCTCGTTTCCCAATGACCTGCTTGCATCGTTTCTCAATACAACACCCCACCTCATAACATTGCACAGAGATCACTCTCTTATTACCATGTTGTGTCACATTTCACAATAACCAATAGTATGGTGTGATTAATCGTACATTACATGATGGTATATAGCACCTCATCTCTCATTATAATGTGTCATATACTATGTCACATATTATTATGTCTTATTGTACCTTATCAACAATATCACAGACTTACCCTGGAATACTATCGTGTATCACAGTATTACACCCATCATACTAAAAAGCTATTAACCAATAGTTTCTTACTACATATACAAATATAGTTATTGCTATGACTACATCGCGCGCCATATGTTGTGTATTTTCTCATTAGCAGTAGCAGGTAAATATCTCAAATTGTTTTGACCTTGGCTATGCCGAGGTACACACATTTGTTTCGAATTAAGTAAGAGAATGCTTCTCTAAGGAAGGCATAGGCCTATTCATCGCAAACAACGTTTTTACATTGCATAATGCAAACACAGTATGTAATATCTGTATTGACAAAGAATTTATACAGTTACACTTCTGGTTGAGGCACGTGTCCGAAGAAGACTCGCAAACATCATCCTAACCATAGATTTATCTACCAGAACACATCTAATTGTTAACGAGAATACCACTTGATGGTAACGGAATGAGATGCGTTGAGCACTGAAAGATAAACGTCTTCCTGCCACGACATTCAGCTATCACGACGAATGAGTTCAACTCGTGACGCCGTGACCGTCATAAAAAGCATCATGGACTTTGCTAAATAAGATTAAGAATAATTGCATAGCCGTCAATGCCCAGCTTGGATTATGGCTAGGAATCTCTTCTTCTATAGTCAGACATTACAGTGCAGATATTGGGGTGCAATGCAAACCAAGTTATTGTTCACGATAAACGAGTGATATTCAACTACTGTTTACTTCATCGATTTAAGCGCAGGAATAAATTCAAGAACCAAACAGGCTCGGAATATATCAACTTCACACATTTATTTGCATTTCAAATGACTAAACATGAATGGGATGGAAATATATCATTCAGTATTATAGTTTAGCCCTTTCAAAATATGCCGAGATCATAGCAAAAGGCTAATTATACTGGTAGCGTGATTCTGCAACGAAGATATAAAATGAATATCATCCTAAACGTGGGATAAAGCAACGGCTCATTTGCAAAATGTTTGCCAAAATAGAAACCACAAAATAAGCATATCAACTGAAAAGTAACCTTGCTATTGGTTCTTTCCAAATGGTTTCAGCTTCGAGCGAGCATGATGGCGGACTCGTTTGGCAGTCATGATACCATTGATCAAGAGAAGCTACACTGGGCGCCATATGACCTGCCAGTTGTAACTCACTATTACCTGTATACCGACTAGAATGATGCATGACTCGTGACGAGTCTAGACGCAGAGTTTATCATGATTGCATTTTGTTTGATTAGTGATTACGACAAAGGTGGACTGATGATGCAACTGCTTCCAATTTGCTTGTGCTCAATTGCAATTGGATAATTCAAGTTGCTGCAAAAACGGAATAGGGAATGCTGAAAATAAATAACCTGAATAGTTATGCTCGATAATTTGGTCACCTTCTATGCGTCAAGAGATAATTACAAAAATAGGGTTGTAGAATAGTAGCAGAAACATATTGTTTTGCATGAAATATGTCAGTCGTACCTGCTGTCAACACAGTGTTTGGTAACTAGCCCTGTGTTGATCACCACAACATAAGCTTATTGAAAGTGATGGTTGTTGGTGACGCTTCCAGGGGATGGTAAAATAACACCCTATTGGCAACATGCACGACCAACAATCCCACCTAGTCTTTAATGCGTCTTTGATAGCAGCAACTTACATATTTATCCACAGTAATGGTGCCTTATCAAGCGCTTACCCCGCCAGCAAGACATACGAGTGATGTGCTGATTTATCGATGATATATTGTAATGCTTCACGCTGGCTGTTACTGGGAATAACGACCAAATATGTCTTCTGAAAGACATATTTACTGCTTTATATGGATGTAAATGAGACGATATAAAATATAATTGACAGGTGCCATAAACCGTAACAGCTGTCTCCCAGAAAACCCTAAAACGGTTACATAAACTTGCGACGAAAATGTCAGCCCCTGCGCTAAATTACTTGGCCCAGCAAAATACCAGAAATCTGACCTTACTGATGTCAACGTGTTCTATCATGATATTGTCCTGGATACAGTAACAGTCCATAACATATGTACAGTCCCATGATGATCAATGTCATGCCATGGTTGAATCTTTCCATCTTTTCCAAATATCACAGAATGATAATGACACGCTGTAGAAAGAACAAAGTGAAAAGTAATCTGTCTATATTTTAGAAGAAGTCTCCTACAACCAAAATGTAGCGAGCGGTACTGAGACTAACATGGCTGCTTTGCGATTGGTTTTATATCACATGGAGATATGTGACCGATGCTTCATGACAATTTGTTTTTCACATAATGTGTTTCATGTCCTGCCAATCAATGCATTTAGGTGTGCTATGTCCGTGCCTCAAGCATAAACGTGATATGAAGTATTTTGTAGTTATGAATCAAGTACGGCACGATTATGCCATTTATGTGGGATAAAATACACGATAGTCCACATACACAAGAGCACGGTATTTGTTAAGTATTTGGTATACATTTGTGTTACTTATTCGTGCTCAGTATTTGCAAAAAGACCAAACATTATAAAATAGCAACAGCCGTGTTTTAAATAAGGCCGCTAACATATCTGGGTTAGTTATACATGGCAGGGCAGCCGTGTTTTATGTACGGCCGCTGACATGACATTATCAATGAAGCCAGCGATTGTTGACATCGTGGTTGTTCATATAGTGTTTGGTATAAAACGCTTGCTTTCGACAGCAGTAGCTAGAGAGCGCCATCTATTGACCAGTTATGTCCGCCACGAATAAGGCCCTTGTGAAATACAAATCTTGTCAAGAAAACAATTTATTATAATCAACATAGTCTACACCTGTGTAGACGGGCTAATCATTTGAGATGCAACCCGATTCTTCTGAGGAATTTGCCCGTGAGCTGAACCCATCAGCTGGCCGCACGACGACACCACGTTTTCAAAGCGCCGATTTTGATGAATATTGGATGATGTAGTGTTCCCAATGACTATTGTGTCATTTTACTAACTAGACTCTACTTGAATAGAAAATAAAAATGCTTGGTTCATCAAAGACTCGTTTAGCCACTCAAACCTCTAATCCAAGAGCAGCGCAAACACCCATGTGCTGGTATTGCTCGGTCAAATAATTTTGATAACTGGTAATGTGCACATAGAGCGGAATGTCCATGCAACAAGCGACCAAATTTATGCAGAGCGATGACCAAATAGCTTGAATCTATGTGTTCGTCTTGTCCAACGTCCATGTTGTTTCGAACGTGTGAGTATGTCGTATCGTACGTTTAAAATTAATTCCAATATTGCAGAACAATAATGTAAAATGTTTCAAATGATCTCTTATTTCCTTTAACAATCGATATTTACCTGCTGTTGTGATATAACACATTAAAGAGGGTGGGTTGTGAGTCCGTAATACACTTACATGACTGAATCTATGAGAAGCCAACAGTAAACGACCGAAAATACATACAGCCTTAATGGACTGTTCGTAAGCGTTTTGTTGATATGGCGTTCATCCTCAATTTGGGTACACACCATACCTGCATGCATGTTATCATTTGACATAAGCGGAGTTTTGCGAAGCATAAGTAGGCTTCATTAACGAAGTTCGTCACCCTGTTTATCGTCAGCTTGACTGCGTTTGTATAGCAACGCGCGCGGTTAGCAGGCGCTTGATGAAATGTTAAAGCGGAGTGGTGTGAACGCCAAAGAACCAATCGATACAATACACATTAGAAGTTACAGCGGACTACCTGATGCGTCTGAGAGGCTTCTTGTTGGCGTTACCAACTCACGACGGTACATGCATACATACATACATACATACATACATACATACATACATACATACATACATACATACATACATACATACATACATACATACATACATACATACATACAGACATACATACATACATACATACATACATACATACATACATACATACATACATACATACATACATACATACATACATACATACATATATACATACATACATACATACATACATACATACATACATACATACATACATACATACATACATACATACATACATACATACATACATACGTACGACATACATACATACATACATACATACATACATACATACATACATACATACATACATACATACATACATACATACACATACATACATACATACATACATACACATACACATACAGACATACATACATACATACATACATACATACATACATACATACATACATACATACATACATACATACATACATACATACATACATACATACATATACATACATACATACATACATTCATACATACATACATACATACATACATACATACATACATACATACATACATACATACATACATACATACATACATATACATACATACATACATACATGCAAACGAGCATACATTTATACATCATCAAACATGTATGCATGCATGCAAACATTTCTTCAACCAAAGTTTTGCGTGGTTTGCTGTAGTTATCAATAAATCGTTATCAATTATTAACTCAGATATGTTGAATTGCTGATATTGTTAACTGCTGATATTGTTAAATGTTATGACAAATGCCAACCAATACAGCTTTGCCGACCTGGTTCGTATACTGCTGTTATATGCAGTTAATCAATTATTACCGTCAAAACGACAACCCCCAACCAACCCTATGCCCTCGCAGCGTTCCCTCGGGCCAAGCTACTCTAGTCCACACGTGTTCTTCTCAGTAACCTGATGTGAAACAATGTGGCCTGTCTCTATGCCAGGTAACTTAGCGCTGTATGTGCGGTAACAACACCGTGATAACGCAGTTCATAAACACCTCAATAATGCAATGATGCAGCACTATAGTCGCCAACGTGTCCGTACCACTGTCAACAAATGACGTGTTGATTATAGGCAGGCTAGATTCCCCCTACCGCAGGGCACATTGTCACAGCACTATCTACTGACCATTTAAGACACACATCCATCAACAACCCATTATGACATCATTGATTGTCAGTCGCTATGCACCTGCACCATACTATTGATGTAAGACGGGCCTGCAATTTGAGAAAGATAGGCCTACAATGGATACACGATGGACATACAATGGATGCAAGAGAGGCATACATCATTAGTATGATAGACATACAAGGGATGTAGGACGGGCATAAGGTATTAGTGTAAAATGAGCATACAATGCGGGACTTAACAGCGCTATTCACTGTTCTAATGAAATTATCTGGTACATTTTTAACTTTTATTACTACTAGCCATAATATCGTATTTACATATCGTACAATGTCGCATTTACATATCCTACAACATCAATTTTAATGCAAGTAAAATTATCGCAATAACGCGACCACATTAGCGTCTTATTTCTTAGTCAAATGTCGGTTTGAATTCACATGAAGGGTGACGGCTTCAACGACATGTTGTATGACTTCTAACACACGACTGTGCTCATTTTCCACATAGCGCAATATACTCTTCCCTGTGTATGCGGTTTGGTGTTTGAAAGCAATCTTTTCTTGGATGAATGCAAATCTTGAGTTAGGTTAACTGATCCAAAGTGCATAGGAACAGTACTTAATATTGATAACCATTATGGTGAAAATATAGAAACATCGCAAATTCTCAACGCGTTTAACAAGATAACATTATGTTGTTCTAAGACAGGGTTCTGTTTTGGTAGCTAACCGTTGATGTATATTTTCATCTTTGAATTTTCACAGATCAGTGTATTTACATACGGTATAGCGACAGATTATGTATCACATGGAGATGATAAAGCTGCCATACCTGGGTATGCAGCTTTAACTCATATGCCCTATCCATTATTGTATCATATAACCGTTGTTTCATCTCCGCAGTGTGACATTGCAATGTTCCATCTCCAATATAAGTTGTGGATAAAGCCCAACAGATAGATGGGTATGAATGATGTATGATAACGTACCCATGCGGTGTAGCCTTACAAGGATTACTACAGGCCATCCACATAGTGTGTCCTATGACTGGAACGTTAAAGAATTCAGGCGTGAAGTGTGCGTACAACAAGCATAAAAGTGACATCAAGGCTATAATCTTTCATTGATATTTATGCTGCAACTGGCATTTCGTCCAACACGGTACGGTTATGACGCTTACGTGGGCTTTAGTAGGATAAAGTCCACTGAATGTCATGTTTGTTTACTGCAGCTGGGGAGTCTTATGGATGACACAACAAACTCCATGCATACTTCACAAAGATACAAACAAATAACCACACCAAACCGTTGGTAGGGTGACCCGTGCAAGGGTATTGTATGGTCCGTAGCCCCCTGATTCAGAGGGCGATTTCAACTGCAATATATGTTTTGAAAGCTAATCCTCAAATAATAAATATACTGTTGTGTTCACTGTCTATTCAGCCAGAAACAGTTAATGTATGTTATCCCCAGACCTCATAACAAAAAGAACAATACGATTTCTCATTATTTCTATTCTAGGAGATTCTCCTGAATCGTGTACTATCAGGGCCGAGCAGCTAGATTGGACGTGATGAAAGATATCGTAACTGATATTTTCACACACATTTGGTTTCCCGATACTATAATTCAATTGCTGCGCCTTATTGGGTTTTTTTTCATGACCGATGCCACATTTCGCAGATATCACATAACACTCTGTATATAATTGTTCACCAATGGCAGTTATCTCTGTTTGTACTTAAATAGTTTGAAATCTAACTTATGTGGACACATAGGAGATGCTGTTGCAATAACCAAGTAGGTTTATGATACAGAAATAAGTGATTAAAGTCAATAGTATGTAGCTTCATGTCCGTCATGGCGGTTATGTTAGTCAGTGTAGTTATGACGTCTTGGTTGTTATGTCAGGCATGGCAGTTATCTGGATACCCTGGTATGCATGCATATGTCTTATCTCACATTTGAATTTACTTCAAAATTGATTTTTACTAGCGTTTACAGTACACAGCAAAATGACCACCCATGTTAGTCTTGAAATCAAGATCCAATTGCCGTAACGATATATTATATGTCATTTTTGTAACAGACAGTTGTTCGGCGAATGCTTCCTTTCAAATCGTCACGCTGATAACTTGGTTCGCGGAGAATGTCAAGGTTTCACTTGCTCATTGGGTAGCTTGAATCATTCACTATCCTTCTGATAGTAATAAACATAAATTCAGACGCACATCATATCTGACACAAATGCGACTCCAATTGTTATTTTCTACATGTAGCATGAGAAGCGAATGCGTGTTAGTTATGATTCTATGGCCTCATAGCTTATAACTTTGTCATTGAACGACAAAAATCAGATTCATTTGTTATCAAAGCATATCGCCGTACAAGACCCACATTTTAACCAATGCATCGCATCGTAAAGCTAGACATATTAGGTCATTTATTGCCATTTGAATACTCTTTGATGCAGTATTTCCATCAACGTCTGCTGCGTTTTGCTTATCTTGAACCCGTTTTGCCTAACACTCGCCAGGTAGTAGACAGGTCATTTTATCTTCTTTACCAATGTGTCATAATTCAATAATGCACTTTTGATTAACACATTGGTTTCCTCAAAGCAACTCTTTGTCATGCACACCGTACATCTCATGTCTGGAAAATCTATGAATTCAGCTGTGTTACGTCCGTACATCAAGCTTAAAATTGACATCAAAGCTCTTTTCGTTCAATACAACTACTGAGCACGACACTATAATGGTATTGACGTGAGATTAAGGAGAGTAAAGTCCACTGAATGCATTGTGGTTATATCATGAAAACGAGCAAATAATGCGACGCAAAAGACAGTTGATATAATTGTGATGATACAGTAAATATCCCTAGAGAGTATAACAGAATGCATTGAGCATGGCGTTATTATATTCGGGTGCTATCCCACACGCCAAACGTGTGTTTACTGCCAACAACAAGTCTGCTTAATGAAAACAAACATAGCATACTCATTTTACAAATGAGTGCTCAAATATCCTTCCCAATCCGTTGGTTGAAGGGGACAATGGCAAGAATACGTCATGGTATATAAGTCCTCTGATCCAGATGGCAAGTTATGGCTGAATTCCTTGACTCTTTAGACAAAGGACACACAATGTTATTGGCATAAAGTAGTCCCGGTTTTGCCATATGATATGTTTTCGTGATTGTTAACAATTCCTATTTGTCTATCTGATGGGGATAATTTATATCCTGCGCAAGGGACGACCATTTGCAATACCATTGGAAAGATACAACAAAAGTGGGCAAAGTTGCAAAATATTCATTAAAGATGACGTCATGGTTACATTATTTCGATATTATTTAGTCCATTGACTTGATAATGAAAATGCGGAATTAATTAGAATGGGCAGGGTATTATGTGATGATTTAGTTAATATGTCGGGTGATCTTTACAATGCGTGTTAAGTGTGGTTTTATAAAATCCGTGTCCCATTCTTCATGTCCAACGTATGTTTACTGCAACCGGTAAGTCTTATCAATGACACGAATTCCAGGCCTAGTTCACAAAAATAGCCACCCAAAACTGTTGGTGAATGGATTACCAAGGCAGTTGTCCCTATGCCCCCAAATTAAGGCAGCGATTTTAACTACAGCCCATATTCTAAAACTATATACTCAAAGTTTTAATAAATCTAGCTGCTTTTTTAACTGCTCATTGCGCTGGAAGAAATAAACGACACAGCAAAAAGGAAAAAGCTATTTCTCCTTACCTCTTTTATAGGCCTAGATTGTGTCAAGGTGAATGAATAACTGTGGAATCTTGCATCATCAGCACCGCGAAGTTAGGGGAAAATAGATCATAACTGATATTGCCTCATTCATTGGATATTTGTATATTTGAATGAGGGACTAAGCAACACCAGATCAATGATTATCAAGAGTTACTTAACTGGTGGAATTACCATTTAAAATTAACATTTCCAGGACACTTGGTGTTGTCCTGGTATACCGTGCAATCCCCCTGACCTGCAGTGATCCGACCAAGAGAACCGCATACATATATGATCTCTATGTTTGCTGTTGCTCAACCATCCATCACAATTTGTATGTGATCTCTTTATGAATAAGATACCAATACCAAGCATTCAGTAATGCAAATATTATCAACTGCTCGCGTATG
The DNA here is from genome assembly GCA_034190875.2 of Urechis unicinctus. Classification (NCBI taxonomy): domain Eukaryota; kingdom Metazoa; phylum Annelida; class Polychaeta; order Xenopneusta; family Urechidae; genus Urechis; species Urechis unicinctus. Next base: position 58,191,819 of record CM067346.1, on the reverse strand, counting down.
AATATGGCAACAACAGTTTGCAGGAAAAAACTACTGCATAATGTTGTGACTAGTCAAGACATAAACCTATCCACAAGCTGATATAAACGCCGTTATGAACGATAGTGGTTTGCTAAGGTCAGGGATCATCTTTGCGGTCTGGCATCACGTACTGAAGAACGCAATGTTCTTTGTGAATACGATGGCCATACAATGGGTTTAAGATTGACATATAATGCTAGTAGGATTATATTAAAGGCTTATCGCCTTGTTTAAATGTTACTGTGCATTCAAATACATGTGTACTTGTTCATGGTGCCATAACCGTAAAACTCACTGCATCATGATATCATGAATAAAAACACATTCCTTGTGTATATTAAAAAGCACTTTGCATGGCCACCATACAATACCGACTTTCATAGTAAGGTTAAGTTTTACAACATATTACAACTTCCATCAATTGATTTAACCCTAGTGCCATCCTGTGTAATGTAGTTTCGTTCCAATTCCACATGAAAATCCACCATATCAATTGTTTCTTGCAGTTCACTTTAACCAATGTTCACTGCCAATTTTGCAATATTCAATAACATACTCATTGATTTACTTACAACGACGATGAATCCCCTGAAGGGAGATCATATCGCTGTTTAGCTTTTTGGCATATGGGTGTTTTATACTTCTGGCTAAACACTAAGAAAAATTACACAGACTCTACAGATTCTGAGCTTTAAGACATATACAAAGAGTTACTAGAATCGGCGTTCACTTGCTTTGATATCGAATTCAACATGACGAGTATAACTCGTGGCATCGAAAGATAACGAAAATTTTATCACAAATGGCGTATATTTTACCTTTGATTCCTTCCTGTTTGGTCAGACCTTTGAAACAGTTATTTCGCTTTATTAGTTATATCCAGGACTAACTTATTGCGCAGTTAGCAATGTCTCTTTGCCAACACCATCAAAGTCATAACGTAATATTGTAAATATGATTAAATATTAATCCATGAAAGCGACGAGGTCGATTATTCCTTTTTATCTTTTGTTGTTATTTAAGTGGCTTAACTCTTCCATCAATATTCGGAATCAGCTCAATTTGGAATTTTATGCAACTTCCAAGTCATCGTCTGCTTAAGATGCAGATGTCGATCCCAAAGTGATATTTCTCGTCGCTTTGTTTCGGTAAAATGGATCGCTAAGCGAACTTGATTTACCCAACTTAGGTAAGGTCGGTAGAACACTTGTGTCAAGTGCGCAAAAACGACGCCACATTGTTTCAAATACCGACGCTGCACCAATGTCTGAAATTTAGTGCGAAATTTTGAATTGTTTATATTTTTCTAATAAATCGCCTTTCCTGTTATCTCTTTGGAATCTTCGAGTAAATTTTGGACCCCTGACTTTCTGCAGGGATGCTTGGACAGGGGCTATTGATAAGTTTTGGCTAGTGAAACCCCTAGCTATTGCATTTGCAAGGGACTATTGTAAGCAATTTAAACCAAAAATAACAAATCATTTGTATGCTTGGCAGTACACATTACTTTACCTATGCATTTTCAGCATTTGCGAAGGGGACACAATAAATGCTTTAGCAACCAGACTTGTATTAAGGACACTACTAATTACAGTTTGGTGCAGACGTCCCTTTGATCATTGTTTGGTATAAAACAATTGTCTGTGGCACCCATAGTTAGACAGTGCATTTTAATGATTAATGCCAATGTGTAACAAAAAGCGTTGCATGGAAAAGGTTGCAAAATAATCACCGTGGATTGATATCGTGTAGAGAGTGCTGATAATTGGAGCTGGCATTAATATGGGTAGTTTAGCTAAGCGTGGAAGTAATACGCCGGCAGTTTGCTACATCAACATGAGTTGTTAGTCCTTGGAATGCACTTGTATCTGATGTGTTATCCAATTATTAAAAATACAGGTTGATTTGCAAGCCGTACGACACACCAGCGATAAAGGGATCGCACAGAGCCCAAGTGCAGTCATACTAACTCCTTATATGGTACCGCACTGAGAACTCCTTGCTGGAGTCAATATGACTCGTCCCCACCCCGCATTGCGGCCTTGTCTCGTGTGCGCGCAAGGAGGGCTTGTGCTGACGTCACGCGATCAGTTGATTTAGCCAGTTTTTACTGGCTTAGAGAAAGTGGAGCGAGTCTTGTTGTGTTTCAGAAGAAGCTTGGAGGCAAAGATCAGGTAACTTGAATAAAATGATATTGACTAATGCTGGTATGTTTTTTATTGAGCGATGCCAATTTTGCGTAAACTAATCAGTTGTGGTTCTCTTGATGAGTGCATTTAACCATGTTTGATCTTTTGGATGCTAATACTGTTGATTAATGTTGCTTGTAATGATGGCGTTTGATTGTGGTACATTGCTAATTTTGGTTTCAGTGCTGTAGTTAAATGTTTGATGGTGGTTTTTAAATTGGTGTAGTGCTGATTGTATTATTAATGTTGTCTGGATTATAATTTAGATATGCATGTTCTATTTTTTTCAGTGTGCTGGGAGTTGGGATTCACTGGGTGTTGTTACTGAGGGTAATGTTTACACTTCTGCGTAGATGATTCGTCAATTATGTCATGCTGTGGCATGTTTCTTGTGTGTATTACAGCATACATTGATAGTAGTTGAATAGCTTATATTTTTTTCATTCACGGTCATCTATTGTGAGCAACATGTTGTTATTGTTATTACTTTAAAAGAATGTGTTTAACAATTTCAGTACCCTGGTAAATACATGAGTGGCTGTAATTTGGTATGGTCTATAAATAAAATGTCTTTTCCTAAAATGTATAACTTAGCACCATATTCATCATAGCCTTTGATTTGGAGTCAATATGACTCCTTTTGCATGCTCAAAAAAAGGAGTCAAAATGACCCTTCATTAAGGAGATACCCAGAGGAGTCACTTTGACGCCCTAAGAGCGTCGCCATAGGCACCATTGCAGGACTCCCCATAAGGAGTCACTCTGACTCTGCATTTGCTCTCTGTGATGGCCAGGAATATTCGAGTATGATGAAAGATAGACACGTTTGCTTCAAAACCTCTTTGCAGAATAATCTGTAAGAATCACAAGTACAAGCATTTATTTAACTTTAGAATAATCCTACCAATACAAAGCCACAAACATATCGTCAATATTAGACTAAACTACATGGGCAGCAAGACAAAGCATAGTCATTTTGCACAGTAAGTTCAATGTATGTACTACACAATGCAATCGTGAGGTTGCAATTTCAATTCTTCCGCACATAGTAGTGTAGAAGCAAAAATACAGCTTGGGTATTCGCTCTATTGAACTTGGTCAACAAGGGTCAGACAGGTTTGGTCTACAAATTCCTTACACAGTCGTCAAACAAATAACATATTGAAACATAAATGACTCGTCGACTAAGCAAAAGAAAACTCAAAGGGCTTTGTGCATACAGCAACTGCATATCGAAATCAGTAGGCTCTAAGATTGAATATATACACAACAAAATGTGAATATTTGTGTGCAATTATATTTACTATGTAGTTAATATTGCAAGAGCGACAACTGTAGTTGCGTTAGCTCATTTCGTGCTCAATATAATCCAATGAAGAAGAATTATTTTATTTCACATACAGCACGAAAACTGCCAGATGGTTACAAAAGCAATGTTCACTGCATCCACCTATTAAAGATTTCTTAGGAAATTGTTCCATATTCATCAATCCTGATTGAATGTAAGTAGCGGTTGCAAATGCTTCTGCGAGCTTTCTATTTATATCATCATATTGACTAGCTGATTTAGGGAAGCCACTTAATATTCTTCCTAGGGAACAGAACTGAAGTACTGAAAACAAGGAGTCGCCAAACCTTGATATTATTTCATTGGCACTTGCTCCTTCTGTTGTATTTTGAGGAATGAAGTTTATTTTCTGTTCGTGTATGAGAGATGTTGTACTGGATGCGTTTAATTGGCTGGATTGTAGTGTATAAGTGGGAGAAAGTGATTGTTTCACTGCCCGTGGGACCCTGGGGTGCTGCAAAAATACATGTTCTCTATATTTGCCTAGAAAGTATTTGTTGAAAGTCGTCACTCGGAAATGAACATGAAAAGAGCATCTGCCATGAGGAGCCTTGCATGCCCGGTTTTTGCAATTATAGCAGGTAAATGACGCCAATATCACTATCCTGTTCAGAAGAAATCCTATGGACAACGCATTCTTGAGTGCGTTTAATTCACACTTCAGTGTGCTCTGGCTTTGATCATGATTCTCATTACTATACAGGATGTAGCGCGTGTCGGGGTTGCCATAGTAGCCATCAGTATCTACATCCCAAAGACCATTTTCTTTGAATCTGAACTCTTTAGCATCGCCACTTACCATAAAGTTGTTGTGGACAATAACACAGTCTTTACATGGATTATCACCAAGAAACATGCGATTTCCTATACTAAAATAAATTTACCATTGGGAAATGTCAAATAGCTTAAAGTTTCCACGCGTATCTCTTTCTTTCTCATCATATCGTTCATAATGAAGTTCATCAGTTTTTGGTCGGCAGATGCATTTGGTTGCAAGGAGAGTTTCCATGCCTCTATGTAAGCTGATGCTGGGTGTGGTAGGTTGACTAAGATAAAAACCACAGTTTAGCCCATGGCTATTATTTTGAATTTAAACATCGCATTGCGGACAACGAAAATGGTCCCAAGGGTTTTTGAAGAACACAATATCTGCATCCGAAATGAGAACCGTGTAATTCATCAGCAAAGAATCTAGAATCATTTTGGTCTTGAAGTGGGTTTTGCGCTTGAACTTTGCAGTACCCCATCTGCTTGCTTTATCACCCTTGCTGTCGTTAGAGTTAGTGTAGCAGTCAGCTCCATGACAGATTAAGAATCGACACACGTTTGCATCGGATCCGACAAAGAGATAATTACTAATACTGAGTTTCACCAAAGATGTCACGTAAAAGTTTAATGTTATGGAAGCATAGCCCATATCTGTGGATATCAGAATGATTTCACCCTTTCCATTTGACTTTTCTGCTAAAGCATTCTCAAATGTACCGTAGTTGGTGATTGCTGATGATGCTGACTGCTCAAGGCCGCCCAAGCTCTTTGTGCGTGAGGACGACAATTCACTGACTTTGTTCAACTGAGAAGACGACATGTGCTCCTGGGCGGCCACCTGCATTGATTCTGTACCACGCTGGAACTTGGTTACAAAGCAGACACCGAAGGCGAGGAAAGCAGCCACGGAGCACCACTTTAAACATTGTCCTGTAATATGGACACAGTTTTAAGTCAATAATAGGATTCGTCGATATCAGCAAGCGTCATCTGTCATTAATTCGACGAAATCTGCAGACAGACTCTATATTATTTAATATAACCGAACAAATACTTACTGGTTGGATGCATTTCCGGAGTTTACAAAAACTGCACATGAAATAAAAATTTCGATGATGTTACTTGGTTAACACATACTAAATAATAAAACAAGGGCAATAAAACTCGCGGATGTATCAGAAATATACCGCTAGATAATGAAACCACTAAACGTTTTCTCTCAGTACGAGGGCCCCTGTCAGATTGACACTGACGGGAACAAAGATGCATTGCCCAGCGAGTAACTGCACAGACCGTTTCTAACTTGCATTGCAGAACTTTGCTAGTATGAGCATGCCTGATGTGAACTTGTTCATCTACTCATTGATCCCGAACCTTTCTGTTTAGATTTACAGTTACATGCATGAAGTATGTGTCGCTAAAAGTGTGTCGCCTGACTCGTCGACCACACATGGGCAAGCAGTGTTGACGCCAGGGGTACAGTACATTGAGATGAGGTTGCAGAGTTTATAGATTTATCAAAATGCCAAATGCATGAGAAGCAACTGTATGGGCAAGAGATATCCAACAAGAGATTTACCTTGGAATGTAGCTTTGCCGTTTTCACAATCATACCAAGTGTATTAACAGTACGTTCCAGAATAATCGTCCTCTTTTGCGAAGCATACAGGCAGCTAGAGCGAAACAATAACTACGACCATTGCTCGTGCGATCAACTACATACATTTCGTTATAGTAGGGGCGAGATAATGTAGCTTATACATAAAAGCATTAAATGGTAAGAACGCATACGAGTGAGCGTGTCATACTCTCAGTATGCCGCTAAAAGTTAGGCAAAACAACGCAGGCGGCATTTGTTCCGTCTTATTGAAAATCGAAAGTTGAACGTTCAAGTGGCTATGCTTATGCGTTCATACAAACATACATACTGACAAAATGATATATATACTAGCTTATATACATACAAACATACATACATGCATATTTACATACAAACTTACTTACTTACGTACATGCATACATACATACATACATGAATGCATTAATCCATTTATACATACATACATACAAATCGACATCCACATGCATGCAACCATACATGCATACATGCACACCTACATACATACATTTACATACATACATACATACATACATACATACATACACATACATACATACATCCATACATGCATGCATGCATACATACATACATACATACATACATACATACATACATACATACATACATACATACATACATACATACATACATACATACATACATACATACATACATACATACATACATACATACATACATACATACATACATACATACATACATACATACATACATACATACATACACATACATTTAAGCATACATGCATGCATACATGCATAAGTGCATACATACATCCATATATTCATACATTCATTCATACATCCATGCATGCAAACATGCATCCATATATTCATACATTCATTCATACATCCATGCATGCAAACATACATACATACATACACATACATACATAGATACAAACATACATACATACATACATACATACATACATACATGCATCCATATATTCATACATTCATTCATACATCCATGCATGCATACCTACATACACATACATACATAGATACAAACATACATACATACATACATACATACATACATACATACATACATACATATACATACACATACATACATACATACATACATACATACATACATACATACATACATACATACATACATACATACATACATACATACATACATACATACATACATACATACATACATACATACATACATACATACATACATACATACATACATACATACATACATACATACATACATACATACATACATACGTACGTAAAAGTATGCCTACATCCTTTCACGCATATATACATAAATACATACACAAAAATAAGCAGACAGACATGCATACATGCATATATAAATACATGAGTGCGTATATACATGCATACGCACATACAAACATACATGCAGACATACATACATACATATGTACCTCCATGCTTTTATGCCTTCATGCCTGCATGCATTCCAGCATGCTTGCATGCCTTCATGCATACATGAATACATACATATATGTTTGCATGCACGCATTCAAGTGCCATGCATACATGAATACATGCATACATACATACATATATGCATGCATGCCTCCCTGCTTACATGCATTCATGCATACGTGCGTACATGTATGCGTTGAGCAAATATTCACGTTCAAACTTTCTTTATACTCAAGCGCGCATTTATTAAATAACCGTTTGTCGAAGAGACCCAACAGAGAAGTGTGCACCTAGGCCTATTTGTACCCTTACTTACCCCGTACAGCAGCCATACTGCGCCTGATCGTCGTTTTGTCACCTTTTTATTGCCTTAAAACCCATTAGGCTGGTTTCGGATTATTGGTCTAAGGTATTTCCTTCGACGCATCGTAACTAGCAACGCGTCAATGTACACCGCACGATTATTTCCATCAACTATTGACCGGAATTATCAAACCTCTTGAACAATCACATATTCGTGGAAGAATCATTCATCGATTATTGAACAAATTCTATTGACCTCGAAATTATTTTTTAATTTCTTAAAAGACATGTTTTGCGACTTCAAATATCTCATTTTCAACTTCACACATAAGCCTTTGTAAGTGGCTTAGAGTTTGAAACAATTTTGAGAAGTATTCATATAATCAGACATGCGACTGTTACATCTGCTGAACACATGAGCCATCATATAGCGAGCCACAGTTCTTGTATAACACTCGCCGAGTAGTAGGTAATTAATCAACCCTAATTTCCCAATATGATATAATTCAATGATGTCCTTAGTTACTTCCTCATAATGACGAAGACTCCTATAGGGGAAAGTTAGATTGAGTTTGATTGGTCCAGGTTGTGTTAACAAAGTAATATGTCTGGTTCTCATCACTTCTCACCAGATCATATTTGGCTGCTCTCATATATGTAGTGATAGCTAGAATACTTATCACAAGTGCACGAAAAGTAACATGAGTGGTTTGATATCACATGGAGATTATATATCTTCTCCAACACGCTTATCTTAAAAGCTTGTAAAGCTGTCATGCATGGGATCGACGTAGAACTATATCCATAAAAATTACCCCTTTTGCCCTTGTTTTCTGGTCGTGCAATGTGCCATCTCCTGCACATGCCCAATATATCAATGGAAATGTTTTTAAGCAATCACGTATATATATTGTATAGCTTAACAAATTATAAACGAAATTACCTCATGCATAAGATATTTGAATGAGATTCTTAGTGGCCAGCTTGCGATACATTTCTGTACATATCTCCAGATACGAACAAACGTTATTGGATTAGCAAGACCGGAATTTATTTGATTGGCATTCTTCTTAAATGAAGTGCATGAACCCTAGAAACTTGATAATACTCTGGTATGAATCAAGATGTGGAGAGTTATTGCTCATTCCAGCTGAAACGAGAAAAACCTAATTGGCAAATTATACCTCGGTTTGCGGTTGTTTTAGGGTTTATCATATTTTTTAAGGACATCTCTCTGTGAATCTAACCTTAGACACTTAAAATATCGGATTTGAACTAAAGGATTATCTACTCCTATATAATGCACTAATTCGATCATGAGATGTCGCCTACCAGTTCGCAACAACAAGATTGACGAAAAACCAACCGATTGAGACAAGGTATATAATGTCACAATGTAGTTTTGCAGAGAATAAAAAGACATTGCTTGCTCATTCCGCAGTTTTCAGTATGCATTGCCTTTGGCCTAATACCAATTGACAGATAACTGAATGATATTACTTTTGCGTCGATACCTCAACGAATAAGTTAGATCGGTAGACCCGGGCACATTTATGACGATACTGTCACTCTCGGTCAAGTTCGAGTCATGCATATCATTGAACAACACCATTATTAAAACCAGTGCATCGTTTTGTCATTTTGTTCCACACGCTTAAAAAACTATTTGTCTTTGATCGAAATGTGGCATCATTCAATAAAGTGCGCTTCCAAGCATTTACTTCATCATAGCGACGATGACTCCTCAGAAGGGAAACCAAAGCTTGACAAAGGATAACCGGTCCTGGGCGTATGGCACAAGACCAGCACTAAATACTACTAACCATGATGGTGTAAATAAAGAAATATGGCGACTTCTTATCATATACGGGGAAAATATCGCTGATTCAACATGAGAATGGTATCCAAATAGCCAGTAAAGCTGTCATGCCTGAGGATCTAATTGAAATCAATTTCTACAATCCATCATTGTATCGATTTGTCCCGAGTGCGGGTTATTTTGGCTCCTTGTGCCTAATAGCATTCGGCGTTGTTGTTGAACAAAATTAACTGCTGATTAGTGAATGCTTTCAGTAGTTTATATTTCTTCAACCATCCAGATGCATTTGTAGACCTGGGCACATTCATAACGATAACTTCACCCTCGGGCAACATTGAGCAATGCATAACACCGCGCAAGCCTCACATTCGACTGAATGCATCGTTTTGTCATGCTTAAAAGAATATGTCATCTTGCTCAGTTAATTTCACATTCATGTATTGTTTCCATTCACGTCTGCTAATTTCTACCAGCCTCACGTGCCATTATGCTTCTCATCACATGTCACCAAATCGCATGTTGTTCTCAGACAGGGTTCGGTTTTAATATCTAAAAGGTACGCGCCGCTATTATCTTTCGATCCCTGTGCAAGATGTGTTTATCGCAATTGGTTGTATAGCGATTGGTTTGATATGATTGAGATAATGTAGCTGATGCAACATCAGGATCACAACTTAAAAGCTAGCCAAGCTGTCATACCTGAAATATGATTTGTGTTGTATGTCCAATCGGATATCTTATGAATGAAAACACACATTCTATATCATACACAACCCTACACACCTTACCAAGATTAGCACAAATAGTCATCCAAAACCATTGTAAAAGCAAACTCTTTTGGCCATATGCCTATTGATGCAGGTGGATAGTCAAACAGCAATGCGTATTTTGAAACTATATGCTCAGATAAAAGATCAAAGGGATAATATTCGTGTTCGTTGAGCTGACAGAAACTAACCGGAATTTATCCCAATATCTCGCAACTCATAGCAGAAAGCTATTTCTTCTCAATTATATTGTAGGCCTTGGCTTGTCAATGTGAATAGACATCTTGGAAGTCGTGAACATTCAGGGAAGGGGAGCTGGCAAAAAAGCAAATCATGGCTGATATAACCTCTTGCATTTTAAATAACATACTTGAACGCAATTCACACATAACCTCTAAGTTCTCAAGAGGTCTACTTCTAATAAATCAACGCTTATCCCCAGGTACTTACCAACCCTAGAGGCTTAGCAACACCAGACCATTAATCATAAGGCGTTATTTAAATGACTCTCCGATATTAATTGCACATTTACCGATGTACGTACTGGTGTTTTAGTATGTTGTTAAGGGGTCATATTCTAATATATCAACGCATATTTCCAGACACTAACGGACTGTCGGGCAAAACAAGAGACAGACGCTATTCACCAGGGGTTAATTAATTGGCTTCATTCAGATATCTAATGCACATTTTCCGCAACGTGATGATGTTTTGGCCTGCCGATCGAGATGTAGGAAGGAATCAATCATGGCAGCTGACAAATAGTGATGCGACCAAACAAGTGTATTAATATATTAGTACGCCGTTAGAGGTTGCTTAAGGGTCAATCTATGAATAATTCACCAGATATATCACGCAACATATTTTATTAACACGCATCGTTTTGCAATAGTGTGATAAACAACTACATTACTGAATTATTCAACTAAGTTCCAGTTTGCACAAAATGCTTTGAATATAATAAGACATATAATCTGTCCAAATGATGTACATTCTTATATGTCTAATTGGTTGCACGTGATTTAAGAACACAGAATTAGTATTTAATTCATCACAGTCAATATAATGCTAGGACTTATTATTCAACACTTAGTGACACTTGATTTGATATTTGATTAAAAACGCAAATTGTTTGCAGCGTTACCAAAAAGTAATTCCCTTTGCTAACAAATATGACGTCACAAAAGCAGTCATGTTGACGCTCATCATTTTAAATGTGCTTGTGTGATTTACGCTTCTTAACTAAGATTGAATATATTCGTGCTAATGTTATAGATTTGAAGTGTTAACGTTTAGAATATACCATGTACGTCGCTAACCTTAACTCTGCTGTATAAAAACAGATATATGCTCACATTTTCAATCATTATCTGGGATTAATGATCATGAAGGGGACGAGGGGTGACACGGCGTCATGCAAATGTCTAAAAGATTTTTTCGGAAAGATGCCATATGAAACCAATGTCAAATTTTCCCGCCTATATTAGCAATGCAGAAAATGACTCTATTCGTGTTCAAAAGGCTTGAAATTTTAATTCTGCTGATACAAGATCGAGGCTGTTTCAATAACCATGTAGGATGAATACAATCAAGAAGCATGTTATTAATATCATTCAGCTAAATGATGTTTCTGTGTTAACCCTAGTCGAGAATCATATTCTTTTGTTTACTGTGCTGTAAGAGCAATTTATTTTATTTCACCAAAACGTGTATCTACAGCCTGGTTATAATCAAATGAGCAAAGCTTTCCGGCAACCAACCGCACCAGGATGGTAATTGTAAAGATCGTTAAGAATGCCTGTATCCCCACCATAGAACTGTTGTATTGTACATCAACATGTGTTCCAATAGCGAATGCTTTATTATTGAATCATACATTAGTGCGATAGTTTTGAGGCACTAGAGTGATGCTCTCGTGCTGGCTGATGCGGTTATCGACTTATTTAATCCACAAATCTTGATGATCTTTGCTCAATTAAAACAAGTCACACAATGGCACGATTTCTGTTAGCTGCGTTGAGCACGATAACTTGCCAATGCATGTTCATTATTTGCAGACTGGACAACCGGAGCAATGACCGCGACTATTGGGAGGCTGCAGGGATATATTAGTTAGTTATTTATAAGGGGCACTGCTACTGACGCTTTCTGTATCAGTTGACAAAACACTGGTATTGCACACTGTTCCATATGTCTCGTTGGTTAACAATTGATTACATCAGAGTATGTGAAACATTGTTAGGTATAAAACGTTCGCTTCTGTCAGTCGGAGCTAATGGGTGCAATCTAATGACCAGTATTGTCAGCTCATGATTTACGCCATTGTGTTAAACAAAACGTTTGATCATAATCAACATGGTTTTCTTTCGTGTAGAGGATTCTGATCATTAGAGCTGCCATTCAGACGGGTAGTAGGGCTACTCGTCGAAGCCATCACGGTACTGTACACTTTGTTCAAATCCACGGACACCAAATCATTGCAGCAGACAGCAGCTACAATCCTAGTCAATCAATCGATCCCATCCCATCTGTTTGGTGGTTTATGACGGTTATGCTACTCATGGTCGTTATGACTCTCCTGATAATTCTGTTAGTCATGGTTGTAATGACTCGCTAGGTAATTCTTCTAGTCATGGTCGTTATGTCTCTCCTGGTAATTCTTATAGTCATGGTCGTTATGTCTCTCCTGGTAATTCTTCTAGTTATGGTCGTTATGGTTATGTCTTCTAGTTATGGTCGTTTTGTCTCCTGGTAATTTTGTCTTGCCTGGTAATTCTTCTAGTTACGGTCGTTATGTCTCGCCTGGTAATTCTTCTAGTCATGGTGGTTATGTCTCATCCGGTAATTCTTCTAGTTATGGTCGTTTTGTCTCGCCTGGTAATTCTGCTAGTTATGGTCGTTTTGTCTCGCCTGGTTATTCTGCTAGTTATGGTCGTTTTGCCTGGTTATTCTGCTCGTCATGGTCGTTTTGTCTCGCCTGGTTATTCTGCTAGTTATGGTCGTTTTGCCTCGCCTGGTAATTCTGCTAGTTATGGTCGTTTTGTCTCGCCTGATAATTCTGCTAGTTAAAGTCGTTTTGTCTCGCCTGGTAATTCTGCTAGTTATGGTCGTTTTGTCTCGCCTGGTAATTCTGCTAGTTATGGTCGTTTTGTCTCGCCTGGTAATTCTGCTAGTCATGGTCGTTTTGTCTCGCCTGGTTATTCTGCTCGTCATGGTCGTTTTGTCTCGCCTGGTTATTCTGCTAGTTATGGTCGTTTTGCCTCGCCTGGTAATTCTGCTAGTTATGGTCGTTTTGTCTCGCCTGGTTTCTGCTAGTTATGGTCGTTTTGTCTCGCCTGGTAATTCTGCTAGTTATGGTCGTTTTGTCTCGCCTGGTAATCTGCTAGTTATGGTCGTTTTGCCTCGCCTGGTTATTCTGCTAGTTATACGTCAGTTATGGATACATTTGTATTTACAGCTCATATGGATACATTTGTACAGCTCTATTTTCCATCGTTTCACACTCAACGCTTCATGAGAGAATATCAACAATCTCTGTTGACCCGTCTTAAACAATGCACCATCAAGTTACCAATCTTAATATGATGTGTTAATGATATCGGCTGGGCAAACTGGGAACAAAACCTAAATGTTTGCTTATTAAATAATAAATTAGTATGTCAGGAAGTTATCTGAAAATATAGTTAGGTTCATAAATCAATCCTACAGTCGTTCATTCTGTAAGCGACGGGGTACATTAATAATAATACCTTATGATGCGCTGTCCAAAAATAAACCTACCAAACCCATTTTCTCAAATTGTTTGAGAAGAATTGTGGTGCCAGTCGGATCGACCGACCCCTGCATGGATGATCCAAGGCAATATGTCAGCAGCTACATAATTTACAATGCAGGTAGCTGCAGCCAATCAATGCGGGCATCTCCTGCTTTAGAGCATATTATAGCAACTGAAAATATGAGAACAATAAATAGAAACATATTAACGTATGCATTACAGGAAACGTTGAACATGGTGAGAAACATTAAACTTAAGAATAACATGTACCACAAAACCAAAACCATTTCCTTTACCGCGTAGCTGATGTGCAGTCGACGCCCGGACCATATGGCTTTTGATGACTAAAGCGATAAACCTATCCGAAAATGCCAGGATCAAGCCACGATGACTGATGTTAATCAATCAGCGTCATCATCAAACATCGACTGGATCAATGAGCACGATACAGGCCGGAAGACGGTCACTGTTGTGTGACAACATGCAATCACAGATCATATCCATCCTTGTCGATAACAGCACATGCCTAATGGGTAAACTGCGCTTTTTTACAAGCCCTGATGGACCAACCGCTTCCGTGAACCTAGCTCCATTATACAAACGTTCACATCAGTTGGTAAATGTTTTGCATTATACGTTATTGTTTATATGTACGTCGTGTCTATACAAGAATTATTATTCATAAAAGATCGCTTTATGTCAACGTGTATAAATTGAGGAGTAGATTTATGTATTCCTAAATTGACACGGATTCATGCAAATCCTTATGATGTTCATTCTCGGAGCTACTGCGATTTGTACTCTTGTTCCCAAAGAAGCTATGGTTGGCAGAACTGCGCCCCAACTTGGAACTTGCCATTTTTGCGAGTTGCCAACCACAAAAATCAGCGGGTCAGAGATCCCTAGAAGCGATCAATACATGCTCAACACATTTCATGCTCTAACTCTTTATCTATTAACTCCATGGAGCCGTATTTGAAGACGCATCCTATTTTGACACTGTGGAGTAACTTTGATGGACACCTTCTCTAGTCTTATCTGCTACATCGTTCATCCAGATCCTCTTAGGTCGCCCCTTTTTTCTGATGCTTTTCATTGTGCACTGCAGCATGGTGCTCGCTGCGGTTCCCTTGGCTCTTGTCACATGACCGAACCACCTTAACTTTCTCTTCTTTGCCAAAGTCAGCAGGGTGTCGTGGCATCTGGTGTGCTTGACGACCAGCTCACTGACCTTGACGTTGGTGGCATTGGACGGGAGATGAGGTTTGAAGCGTAAGCTATCTTTAGCTGACCCTTGATAGAGATCATAACAGACAGATGGCCTATTTTTCAGGTACAAAACCTAGAATGATTCTTTAACACTAGATCGTAATGCTCAAAAGTCACCATAGATAACGTTATCGTGACAGCGATTCCACACCCCAAACTGTACAAATCCTCTCATCACAACTCCAACCAATATGTTCCCACATTGTCGGGCTTGTTGGGTTCCGTCCTGTACTCCAACAAAGTAAGACTCGATTTACAATGTAGAAGCATGCAATACGTAATTGAATTGAACTGTCACCCTCACTTCACACCGTTTCATAAATATACACATACAGACGTACATTCACAAACACATGCACTCAAACCGTGACTCCTCTTCTCTCTCTTTCTCTCTCTACCCCTTTCTCTCTCTCTATTTCTCTCTCTCTTTCTCTCTGTCTCTCTCTGACTCTCTCTCTATGTCTCCGTTTCTCCCTCGCTATCTCTCTCTTTCTCTCTCGCACTCCATTTCCCTCTCTCTTTCCCTTTCTCTCTATCTCTCTCTATCTCTCTCTCTCTTTCTCTTTCACCTCTCTGTCTCTCTGTCTCCTTATCTTTTTCTCTCCCCCCCCCTCTCTCTCTCTCTCTCTCTCTCCCCCTCCCGCTGGTCCAGTTGAGATTAACAAATACCCCAAACTGACGTAGAAATGATTGGGTTGGTAACTTGCCTGATAGCAGTGATGCTGAATTG
This sequence comes from Urechis unicinctus, assembly GCA_034190875.2. NCBI lineage: Eukaryota > Metazoa > Annelida > Polychaeta > Xenopneusta > Urechidae > Urechis > Urechis unicinctus. The sequence continues at coordinate 58,175,770 of CM067346.1, read as the reverse complement.
ATTGAAGCAATCCATGTTAACTGTAGGACTCTGTGGTAATCTTATTTGCAAGCTGTAACGCCTATTGTCCCCAGAATTATGCTTACTTGGGCAATTACATTTGCATAAAAGCCGCTGTAATGGAACCACAACGAACATCATCATACGAGTTGTCCTCAAATTGCATTCAATGTCAACCATATCTTGACAGACAATACAATAATGAAATATATTTACTGGAAAGCTCATATTGCGACGTTCACAGCCGGGAAGCATAGCGCAATGGTGATGAGGATATTTTAGTGCTCTAGCGCTGTGGCATGTTACGGTTCCTTTTCTTCAAACTTATCACTGACTCCATCCACCTACCGAATATGACATGTAGAACTCAAGGATAACGTTAAATTATGTAAGGACGGATCGTGCCCGATCTTTGCGAGCAAGAAACAGCGTAATTATGACTAACTATTACCGATAAATAGTCGGGTCAATATATGGAAAAAAGGGGTCAACCCCCCAAAAATTGCAAGAAAACGTTTCTTGGTTGTTTTTGGTTCCTAAACATCTGTAGATTAACATACTAAAAGTTTACCAAACTCGGATGACCGAAAAGTGGGTTAATTAGGCAATTTCCAAGATGGCCGCCAAAATTGTTAAAATGCTTGAATATTTTTGGCTGTCCATAACTCACCCAAACTGATTATGTAAGTATGTTTTCTAATGTTTATGAGGTCAACCTTTCACCTGAACCTGATTTCTTTCATGTGTGACATCCCGATGGGGGTGCAATAGGGGCACCCCTACCCCAAAACTGGTATTTTGGGTACATATTAGGGAAACCTTATATTTCCCAATTAATTAAGGAATTGCAAGAACTATTGTTTCTTGGTTTTTCATTGTTCTTTAAGGTCTGAACATTAAGATAACAAAGGTTCCCTAAAATTGGAGGGTAAATCTTGGTCAATTTCAGGATTTTTACCCCTGTTTGGTATTTGTTTGAAATGGCTACTTGGTTCATGATTTGTTATTTCTCATACGAAAACGCTGTTGTAAGCAAGCTTTTGGAGTTGGGATTTTTTCATTTCAGCTCAGTGTCATTGAGACAGAGTTCTGATGAAGGTGCCCTGTTCGTTAGGGGAAATCCTAGCTGACCCCCACCCCACCCCGCCAACCTCCAATGAGGCCACTCCCCCTCCATCCCGGCCCATGTTATCTAAAGCAATCACATTTCTAATTGGCATTTGTTTGTTACTGCCAGCATACAAGCCCTTATTATAATGATTAACAAGGATAAGGATACAGGTAAATATTGATTTTCAATGTAATATTTTACTAATTAGCTCTCCATATGATAACAGTGCTGCCATCTATCCTTTCATCAAAGACAAAAGCAGCTCATTATTTCATTATCTCTTGTTAATACAATATTCCTGAAATCAACAAAAACAAACTAATCATGTAAGCAACTCTGATATTACCAATTATCTTCTGCATCTCCTGACCCTGAAGGTAGTTGAAACAAGATTAAAATAGGCCCATTTCATTCCTGAGTAGATAGAATAGTCATAATGAAAGTGAAACCATGTGGTTCAATGGCATGCCTACATTATATGGGAAGCCAAAGCTAGAAATATTCACAATTTCCTGAAGCCTGCTATTTGAAGCTGCTAATTTCAAAAGCAGTGAAAATAGTAGATAATTTGTTTCAGTGCTATCACATGTTTAACGGGTTCTACCCATGAAAATATATACCGTCCCTGTATATGGGATTAATCATGTAGACAGTACTAAACTGATGCAAAAATTAGTTGACTGCAATCCATTTGCTGAGGATTCTTCATTAAGAAATGTTGTGACTGGTGTAGTGGCCAACGCAGATGTCAATGTACATGAATATGGAGCTGTCGGCAAGGCCATAGTACAAAAAATGGTTGGGCAGCCAATATTCACTTATTCCTTTAAACGAAAGGACAAAGCCACGACTCTTGGTGACTCATCGTCAGTGAAAGTGAATACCGAGCAAATGATAAATTCTGAACTCCTGTTCCAGAGATTTCTTGTAGTTTCACAAGCTGGCGACTTGACACTGCAAGATATCATGGACTTAGTTAGTCCATATCCTCCTGCCCTATTCGAGGCAAAACATGTGTTCCAGAAGGCTGAAAAGCCACAGTTGGTTGATGCTCTACGGGATTACGCAAATGAATCCTCCAGCTCCAGCAAGGCCGTTCTAACAGATTCAACGCCAGATTCCGAACATTTTGTGCTTGACGGAGGCTCCTTACTTCACCGACTGTTTTGGAAAAAAGGGATGACCTACTGGGAAATTGCCGAGGAGTATGCATCAAGGACAATGAACATCAGAGATGATAAACGAAATCACATCCGCTTGTGTCTTTTGAAATGAATACCGTCTTTTCCTCTGGCAGAATGGAGGATTTCTTATCAAGGGACTCTAATAAACAGAAACTAATCCTCCTCATCAGTGACAAACTGAAACAGAGGGGTTGCGAAGTCATCAATGCGCATGGAGATGCAGATGTTCATATTGTGAAGGCAGCAACAACATCTGCAAAAGTTCGAGACACAACTTTGATTTGGGAAGACACGGACCTTCTGACTCTGCTTCTACATTACACTGAGAGGGACAGCAAGAAACTCTACTTTCGTTTAGACAAAAAGAAAGCAAAACTTGTATATGATATTGTCCGTCTGAAGGAACTCTTGGGAAATGACATATCTTCACAGCTGCTGTTTGTACATGCTTTTACAGGTTGTGATAGCACTTTAAGGATTTATGGTATTGGCAAAAATCCCTTTTCCAAATAGTGATGAAAAATGATTCTCAGATAAGAGCGTGTGCAAAGACCTTTACTACAGCTGGTCAGGATGCAAAGTCTTTGTTTCTTTGTTTGGAGGAAAAGCTGGCACATCTCTGGTAAACCTTAGAAATACATTGCTTGCTAAAAAGGTTTCATCTGCTAAATCATTTGTGAAGCCCGAGAAATTGCCCCCAACGGAATCTGCGGCAAAGTTCCACTCTCAACGTTCATTTTATCAGATCATGTGTGGATGGGAAAGGAAGAAAACATGGCCCCAAAGGACTGGGGTTGGAAGTGGGAAGACAGCATTTTGTTACCTGTTATGACTGACCAGAAAGCGGCTCCAGAAAGGCTTCTCAAGGTTATCCATTGTAACTGTACAACAGGTTGTAGTAATACTCGATGTAGCGGCAGGAAGTACGGTCTTCCATGTACTTCTGCTAGTGGACCCTGCCAAGCTGAGTTATGTTACAATCCGCAAAATAGTGATTCTACCATAGACGGTTCCGGGGAAGAAGATTGTGATGATAATAACCATGCTGTGTTTTGAACAATTATATTGTGTGAATGACACTTGAACTTGATAAGAAAATTCAGGTGTGTACTATGTCAATTATTTGGGACATTTTGGTAATTTATGATGTGTGACGTATGGCGTATGACCATGACGTAGATGGTTCAATAGCCCTTCCAAGTTGTGGTTCCTTGTGTATGTACATCTGATTGATTATCAAGAGCCGAAATGTTGGTTTTCTACCAGTTCTGGCGGTCTTGATCTATTCAGCAACCCACTACGTCATGATGATGCAATACTACGTCATAGGGACATCCAGATGAATTCATCATGACCTTATTTGAGTCTAAGGTATCACATTTATATATGTTTGTAATACATATACGGGGTCTAAAACCAACCATTAAAAAGTTTGCTGTACATTCATAATTAAAAGGCGGCCATATTGGATATTATGTAATTTCACCACTTTCCGGTGGCTCAAATTTGGTAAACTTTTAGGATGCGCTTAAGTATAGCTAATTGAACACAAAAAGACAAAAAAAAACTTTTCTTGCAATTTTTTGGGGGTCAAACCTTACTTTGACTCGCCTAAAAAGAATCTCACCATGTTCTGAACATCGGTGAATTGTTTTAATAATGATGAATATGCCCCCATTTTGTATTCTTCCTGGTGGCTTTGTTCTCTGCAGAATACCATTACATCCATATGTATGCTTTGTCACATAACAATGGCCGCATTGATCCACAAGGCGATTGGTGATGGCATCAACTGATCGACATTTGTCATCCTGACATCCTATTACATTTGGAAAGATTTCTGACAAGAGTCTCATTTTATATTTGCAGTGTTAATTCACTATCCCGATTGTTTTCCTTCATCAACCGCAATGCGTAACAGGCGTCTATCTTAAACCAATTGCGTTCCCAACCCAATTCGATTGTATGCCAATCCTACACCAATGATGTGCCCATCCGAATCCGATTGTATGCCCATCTTACTTCCATTTCATATTCTTCCTAGACACAGTTTGCCACCGTACATCTTTTGTCCATCCGCACCCATAATATGCCCATCGTACATCCATTTTTTGCACATCCCACAGCCATTGTTTGCTCATCTTCAAACCCATAGGGAGCAATACTTATACATCGGTACTATTAATACGCAGTGCAATTGATGTCCTTTGACAAACGTTAGTCAGATGGGTTATCAGGGCAAGTGGACTGACAATCATTCACAATGGCATTAGAATGGGTTGAAGACAGATTTATGTCTTATGGCGACGGGCAGCGAACAATGAGGAATCGCTGCTTCAATGGCCCCAGCAAATAAGCACCACATTATTTATTATATAGATCTAGAAATGAAGACGTTTGTATTGCTGGATCATAAAACAATTCAGGCTTCATTGTTTGTGGACTACATTGTACCTATGGCTGATATATCGCTGTCAGTGAAGTTTAGCCCGACATGTTGACATGCTAGATTGATTTTGAACCAGTTTCATACCAGAGAGAAGAGCTCCCGCCCCAAAAAATTCCGCTAGATTTTGTCGTGTTACTATTGTGACAGTGAGAACAGTTCCTACTGCCAGGACTATAATTGATAGGCAATACTATAATTGAGAAACCGGATAGATAGGAATATTACTGGAAGACAAGACTATCACTGACCGACAGAACTATTTCATTGGTGGATTCATCCACGATTGAATTCGTATCGATGGACACATCTTCTATTGACACTATGAATTCGGATCGAGAAACACATCCTCTAATGACCCTATGAATTCGGATCGAGGAACACATCCTCTATTGACCCTATGAATTCGGATCGAGGAACACATCCTCTATTGACCCTATGAATTCGGATCGAGGAACACATCCTCTAATGACCCTATGAATTCGGATCGAGGAACACATCCTCTATTGACCCTATGAATTCGGATCGAGAAACACATCCTCTAATGACTCTATGAATTCGGATCAGATGGACACATCCTCTATTGACACTATGAATTCGGATCGAGAAACACATCCTCTATTGACCCTATGAATTCGGATCGAGGAACACATCCTCTATTGACACTATGAATTCGGATCAGATGGACACATCCTCTATTGACACTATGAATTCGGATCGAGGAACACATCCTCTATTGACCCTATGAATTCGGATCGAGGAACACATCCTCTAATGACCCTATGAATTCGGATCGAGGAACACATCCTCTATTGACCCTATGAATTCGGATCGAGAAACACATCCTCTAATGACCCTATGAATTCGGATCGAGGAACACATCCTCTATTGACCCTATGAATTCGGATCGAGGAACACATCCTCTAATGACCCTATGAATTCGGATCGAGGAAACACATCCTCTATGACCCTATGAATTCGGATCAGATGGACACATCCTCTATTGACCCTATGAATTCGCATTATTGAACACATCGTGTGTTGACTCCATTTTGTTGAATGGACACATCCTCTAATGAACCAGTTGTGTCTTGCTTGGGGACCTATCCACGATTTACTGCATGCAGTCGTGTAGAAAGACGCATCCTCTATCGACGTTTGTATTATTGATAACCATGCAATGGGATAACCAGCGCAAAACAATTGTTTATCTTGAGATCAATGTGTTTATTGGTTGCCGGCCACTGGATGACTGTGTTTATTGGTAGGTGGCCACTGGATGACTGTGTTTATTGGTCTTCGGTCACTGGACGACAGTGTTTGCTGGTCGCCGGCCACTGGATGACTGTGATAATTGGTCGCCGGCCATTTGATAACTGTATTTATTGGTAAGAGGCCACTAGATGACTGTGTTTATTGGTCGCCGGCCACTGGATGACTGTGTTTATTTGTCACCGGCCACTGGATGACTGTGTTTATATGTCGTCGGCTACTGGATGACTGTGTTTAAATGTCGCCGGCTACTGGATGACTGTGTTTAAATGTCGTCGGCTACTGGATGACTGTGTTTATATGTCGTCGGCTACTGGATGACTGTGTTTAAATGTCGCCGGCTACTGGATGACTGTGTTTAAATGTCGTCGGCTACTGGATGACTGTGTTTATTTGTCACCGGCTACTGGATGACTGTGTTTATATGTCGTCGGCTACTGGATGACTGTGTTTAAATGTCGCCGGCTACTGGATGACTGAGTTTAAATGTCGTTGGCTACTGGATGACTGTGTTTATATGTCGTCGGCTACTGGATGACTGTGTTTATATGTCGTCGGCTACTGGATAACTGTGTTTATATGCGTCGACTACTGGATAACTGTGTTTATATGTTGTCTGCTACTGGATGACTGTGTGTAAATGTCATCAGCTACTGGATGTGTTTATATGTCGTCAGCTACTGGATGACTGTGTTTATCTGTCGTCAGCTACTGGATGACTGTGTTTATATGTCGTCGGCTACTGGATGACTGTCGTCGGCTACTGGATGACTGTGTTTATATGTCGTCGGCTACTGGATGACTGGATGTTTATATGTCGTCAGCTACTGGATGACTGTGTTTATATGTCGTCGGCTACTGGATGACTGTGTTAAAATGATGACTGTGTTTATATGCGTCGACTACTGGATAACTGTGTTTATATGTCGTCTGCTACTGGATGACTGTGTGTAAATGTCATAGCTACTGGATGTACTGGATGACTGTGTTTATATGTCGTCAGCTACTGGATGACTGTGTTTATATGTCGTCGGCTACTGGATGACTGTGTTTAAAATGTCGCTACTGGATGACTGTGTTTATATGTCGTCGGCTACTGTTCGGCTACTGGATGACTGTGTTAAATGTCGTCGGCTACTGGATGACTGTGTTTACGTGGACTGGATGACTGTGTTTATATGTCGTCGGCTACTGGATGACTGTGTTTATGTCGTCGGCTACTGGATGACTGTCTTTATATGTCGTCGACTACTGGATAACTGTGTTTATATGTCGTCGGCTACTGGATGACTGTGTCGGCTACTGGATGACTGTGTTTTTATATGTCGGCTACTGGATGACTGTGTTTACTCGGATGACTGTGTTTATATGTCGTCGGCTACTGGATGACTGTGTTTATATGTCGTCGGCTACTGGATGACTGTGTTTATATGTCGTCGTACTGCTACTGGATGACTGTGTTTATATGTCGTCGACTACTGGATAACTGTGTTTATATGTCGTCGGCTGGACTGTGATGTCGTCGGCTACTGTGTGTTTATAACTGTCATCGGGCTACTGGATGACTGTGTTTATATGTCGGCTACTGGATGACTGTGTTTAAATGTCATCGGCTCGGCTACTGGATGACTGTGTTTATATGTCGTCGGCTACTGGATGACTGTGTTTATATGTCGTCGGCTACTGGATGTGTGTACTGGATGTTGGATGACTGTTGTTTTATGGTCGTCGGCTACTGGATGACTGTGTTTATATGTCGTCGGCTACTGGATGACTGTGTTTATATGTCGTCGGCTACTGGATAACTGTGTTTAAATGTCGTCGGCTACTGGATGACTGTGTTTATCTGTCGTCGGCTACTGGACAACTGTGTTTAAATGTCGTCGGCTACTGGTGATGACTGTTTGTAAATGTCATCGGCTACTGGATAACTGAGTTTATTGGTCGTCGGCTACTGGATGACTGTGTTTATATGTCGTCGGCTACTGGATGACTGTGTTTATATGTCGTCGGCTACTGGATGACTGTGTGTAAATGTCATCGGCTACTGGATGACAGAGTTTATTGGTCGTCAGCTACTGGATGACTGTGTTTATATGTCGTCGGCTACTGGATGACTGTGTTTATATGTCGTCGGCTACTGGATGACTGTGTTTATATGTCGTCGGCTACTGGATGACTGTGTTTATATGTCGTCGGCTACTGGATGACTGTGTATAAATGTCATCAGCTACTGGATGACTGTGTGTAAATGTCATCGGCCACTGGATGACTGTGTTTATATGTCGTCGGCTACTGGATGACTGTGTTTAAATGTCGTCGGCTACTGGATGACTGTTTGTAAATTTCGTCGGCTACTGGATGACTATACACATGGCTCGTTGGTAGCTTCGCCTATTATGTCTTCAACTCTATGACCAAAGTTCCAATGTGCAATAAAAATTAATTAAACCATCGTGAGAAACGGGACCGATAATTGATATGTTTGATGGAATTTCTAGATCCTGTCCCCTCCTACACCCACCCCCCCCCCCCCCCCCCACCCCATACAGTGGTCGGCACCAATGTGCGCCTCGTCCTTTAATGGCGGGCTAATATGCATCTCCCGCGGCTTCAAGGCCCGCGGTGGACTTATAGCTGAGAACACGCTGTCCTTCATGCCTCTTCAATTGCCTAGGAGCTAGTTCTGCAGCAGGTAGTTCGTTCCCATGCTCTGAGGTTATGACTTCAGCATCATTGCCTCAAGATAAGCAACCAATTAAACCCATATCCAGTAATTGCTACTAACTCTTGAATTCGGTCAATCTCATCACGTCCGTGGGGTTGGTGATGTCGCTTTTAGACTAATGATTTCTACCTTGGTGATGTATGCTGTGACGAAGATTACCAGAGTACATTAGAGGGAGGAACTTGCACTTCTTTGATCTTTTCGAGAAGAGCCTCATCACTCAAACTTAATCCACCACTTCACACAACACACTGCAAACCTTCAAGTATGTGACCCAGTTCTAGTACTAAGCGCCAATGCAAAGATAAAATGATGTTGAGCGTCATGTCAAACACAAGTACCCGTGATTATCACCAGTCCACGTACTCCGTACGACAACAGCATGGCGGACCATCGTCGCTTACCAAGCTCTTGGGTGTCGTATGATGTAGGAGGCAACAGATCATACATACAAGTCAAATAAGGATAATTATTTTCCGCAGCGGGCGCAGAAAGAGGTCCTAACAGAAATTGTCATTCCTTCTATAAGCCTTACTTCTGCAGTATACCGTAGATAAAGATCATAACATTAACCCTTAAGTTTCCAGCGAAACCAAGATGGACGTCATAACAGTAGCCCTTATTTCTGAACGGATGAAATATAGAGGTTTTAATAGAATGCTTCGGACACAAAATAGAGGTCAAAACAGTGAGCCATATTTCTTGCAGTTCATCCTTGATAGAAACCGCAACAGTAAACTTTATTTCTGCTCTAGAACCTGGGATGAGTTTATTACAGTAGATACAAATGCCGAAACGTTATCATATATTAAACAGTCATCGTTGTGACAACGATTCTACATCCCGAACTGTTGAAAATCTACCAATCCGACCCCATTTATCTCCCTCTCTCTCCGATTTACACACGTTCATGTCCCGAACTGACGCAGATCTGATTGGATTGGTTTCTTGCCTGTTAGCGGTGATGCTGACTTGAATGGAGTAATCGATGTTAGCGGTCAGACTATGGGGCAACTTAAATGATGGCTGCAATTCGTTATGTCCCCCGAATGAAATTAATGTGGGCAGTTACATTTGCATAAAGCCGCTTGCAACTGAATAATTGGCCCGGCAGTTGAGCCGACTGATAATGCCTCATGACGATGACGTCATCACGTTGAGGTCACGACGTTGAGGTCACGGCTGTTACAGTTCCAAGCGCCTGACTGTGTTTGTGATTCAGATGGTAGAGACTGTTTCTATTACTCGATGTAAACTGCTGACTGCGTTTGTGGCTCTGGTATAAACGGCTTACCGTTTTAGCGTCCCAGTTATACACTGCAGCTCGTGTTTATGATTCAGCTTAAGGCTATTTTATGATTCCGAAAAACCCAGCAAATACGCGCTTAATTTGTGAATAATTCAATCAATTTCTGTTGAAACGTTCCCAATCTGACTCTGTTAAATGGCGAAAATGTGACGACGTTTTTGCTTCACACAATTATGAATTGTTTTGCACAATCATATATTGTTGGCCTAGAATTCAAAAAACCCGACTGAAGACAATAGAGAGAAGTTGGTGCGACGCGATAACTTGATCAGCGCAGATAGTCATGCTTCCATAACTGGTTGCTTCGCTGTCGCTTGCACTTCCTGGGTATCTTTTAAATCATTTTGCGTTCGCTTCACCTCCAAATGGCTTCCATCACGCGTGCTATAATCCACAAGATCTCGCGCCAGATGAGATTTCACTATCCCCTACCTGTCAACACCTACTTTGGTCTCAGATTTAGTCCAGCCCGCCTTACCAAACTTCATATTGCACATACAGCCAAAAACGTGGAAATCATGTCAAATCTGTGTTCTAATTTACGAAAATGCTCTGAAGACAGTGGTTAAAATCTTAAGCGTGTTAGTGTTTAACAATGTCTTGTACCATCGGCGATGGCTGTTCCGATCGAGCAAGGTGCAGTTCATTCACTCCATGGTCTGAATATTTAGATAATCATATCATTTATTTAACATAGATAAAACACAACAAACGTATAATAGGCATCCAATACGTAATATAATCTGGTACAAATGATTAGAGTTACGTCATTATATGTCCACAACATAAAGACTTCAATTGCAACATACACCATCTTACAACGGGTGCAAACGATAATGACAAGCTATGGTGCTTGCCTTCTTAAATGAAGACATCCAACCAATACTGCAATAATTATAATCAGTCATTATAATACATTTTCATCCAGGCACATCCAGGTGTATGCTTAAGGCGGGAATAAGCGCTCATGAAGTGATAATTATGTCCACGACGCTTCGCTGACAATTATCATTCATTATAAAGAGGAGAGGAATACTTCATTCTTTCGCACGGTTTCAAGTTTCAGCGGTTGGCATGACAATTGATATTTGGGAGGGGTGGGTCTTTCGTTACAGATATATTTGCGACAAACTCGCGAAAAGCACTGTCTAAATTCTCGACTGAAATAGTTGTACACAATCGGATTCATGATACTGTTGGAATAAGCCAAAGAGTGACTGATCAGTCTGAAAACCGAGTACAGCTTGCTTTTGTTAAAAGTGCGGAAATAGTTTAAGAGAAGGTGGATATGTAAAGGCAGCCAGCATATAGCGAAGACGAGGATGACGCGGACGACAATACTGGAGGCAGCGGCGCTCATCTCAGCACGGCCCAGACCGCTGGCTCGGGGTGCCAGCGTAGTCAGGCGGCGCTGATTGTGGAGGTAACGTACCAGGAGCAAGTAAAAGATAGAGATGCAGGAGAGTGGGAATAAATATGACATAATGAAGAATGATATCATAATGTGTCGTCCTGCCGAAACAGTTTGAACACCGCAGTATTGGTAAAAATATTGATATGTTTTGACCTCGTAAAGCAGCAATATGGGCGTGTTGGCCACCAAGACCACTAGCCATATGGCCAAGATGAGAAAGCAGATATTTCTGTCCGTGAGGAGGGTGATGGCGCAGCGTGAGTGAGCAACCATGAGATAGCGTACCACAGAAATAGCCACCATTGTGTACACTGTTACATACACTGTCACATACAAAATATAATTAGAAAACCGACAGAGTCCTTGACCAATATTCCACGTATCAGCGGCGTAATGATACGTCACGAAGGGGACGCAGGCGGCCAGGAACGTGACGTCACTTACGGCCAGGTTAAAGAGAAGCATGTTCATCTTGGAGCGCATCTTTCGCTCGGATACGATGACGAAGATCACTACAGTATTGCCGATCAATCCGACAAACGAGATAAGACAGTACACGACGGGAACCAAGATTTTATGGGCGACGTAATCGAACAAGAAATCCGACGCCGCTAGTTGGCTCATGTTGTCTGGTACGACGGTGACATTTGCAGAAAGTGCCTGGTCCGACGATGGCGAAGCCATGATGGTTGCACGACCCACGTCTAGACGTTCATATTCCAAACGGAAATGATTGAGAACGTCTCTGCTTATAACCGCCGCTTGACTTGGGTTTATTAGAAGATGCTGACAATGCAATTTTTAGCACGGTACTAACGAGACAACGGCGTCTTCAGGATCGTGAGAGATTTCAAATGACAGTTCGTAACCGCGGCTTCTAGTGATGTAACGGGCAGAGGTGAGTTCCTCTCAGAAGTCAAATCATAACTTTTGTTAGCAGTCCTACGTAGCCACCCGAGACAGCCTTGTCGGTAATGTTCGTGAGTTCGGCTGTTTACTCCAGCGACAGTATACGGGCTCGCCACGCTGTTAATCCCCAGCTAACTTAGCAGATGGGAACCCTGAAGTAACTGGCGTGATCGCGTCGCGCCACGCAGCTTTTAAACTCTCGTTACTCCGCCCACATCACGCAGGGTGCCGCACGCCACGCGTCCTGTCACCGCGTCCGAGCTCGGTGTGTTTCGCCCGCTGTAAACCGCGTCAGAAGCGTTGATTGCACGAGAGATCACAATGTAAACAGAAGCGTCTATTGCACGAGAGATCACAATGTCGAATGGAGAGCGTTCAGCTGGTAACAAGGGTTCAATATCGATGTAAACAGGTACAAGCAGTTAGTCACAAATAGGAGAATCTGACTTGCATGGTTTTGCTAAAGAAACATCGCAGAGTTTGTTCCGGACCGCCTATAACATATACTCCATCACAATGCGATACCAAAAATTCACACGGCGGTTGGCTACTGGTTACATCAAGTGGCCGTGGGCTCTATCCATAACTCACATTCAGGGCGCTTCTTTTTGCACGAGCACCGATTCCATCTTCTCCAAATTTATGTCATATGTTGTAAAAACCTACCTAACATGATATGTTCCATGTGTGACCTACGGACCGTTGTTTCAAGCCTTCCCGTACGTTTGGAAGTTTTGACGAACGACATTGGCTGAGCAGCGCATGCCGACACATGGATCCCACAAGTCGCCTACGGCCGTGTGTCACAGCGGAGGGCGCCAATCCTGATCCACACCGGCTTGACGCAGAAACCCCGCACGAAGCTGCAAAATGTCTGCTCAGCAAGTCATGCAAACTGTTATTCGAAATACACACATATACACAAATACGCACACTTATATCCGCACACACACATACACACTCACACACATACACACACAGACACATACACACACACATATATATATATATATATATGCTAAAACGCACTTTATGCGGTATGCTCCCAAAAGAAACAACGTATTTATCGAGGACATATATCCCTGCTCGTAGCAGATCCCCTACTTGATGGTCATAGAAGATGGGTATCCCTGAGCTGAAAATGTCACCGAAAAACCCGCATAAAATCCTGTTGATGTTAGGACGCAATACAACACCGGCTCTGTATGCTGTCAATGCGTGCAGAAGATTGTGGGAAATGTTACTAATAAAAATGGGAAGGTGTTCTTTGCGGCCTTTTGACTCAATCTCAACTTCAACTCAGTCTTCTTAATTGATACATGGCAGTCAAGAAGCAATTGCGTATATGAAACGAGGAACAAAGCCTCCAAAACGACACAGGATTACTGCAGTAAACTACTATAAACAAAGTGGGGAGGACGACATTTCAGAACTTTCGGGTACTGACAGAATGATTGTGGTTAAACTGTACACATCTCGTGTGGCATCTCCCAAAACAGACGGGGTCACAAAAGCAATCAACACAGAGCATAGAAGCAATCATCACAGAGCCTACGGAATCAATCAACACAGAGCCTACGGAATCAATTAACATAGAGCCTACGGAATCAATCAATACGGAATCAATCAACATAGAGTGTACGGAATCAATCAACACAGAGCCTACGGAATCAATCCTACGGAATCAATCAACATAGAGCCTACGGAATCAATCAACACAGAGACGGAATCAATCAACATAGAGCCTACGGAATCAATCAACACAGAGCCTACGGAATCAATCAACACAGAGCCTACGGAATCAATCAACACAGAGCCTACGGAATCAATCAACACAGAGCCTACGGAATCAATCAACATAGAGCCTACGGAATCAATCAACACAGAGCCTACGGAATCAATCAACATAGAGCCTACGGAATCAATCAACATAGAGTGTACGGAAACAATCAGCACAGAGCCTATGGAATCAATCAACATAGAGCCTACGGAATCAATCAACACAGAGCCTACAGAATCAATCAACATAGAGTGTACGGAATCAATCAACACAGAGCCTACGGAAGCAATCAGCACAGAGTCTACGGAAGCAATCAGCACAGAGTCTACGGAAGCAATCAGCACAGAGTCTACGGAAGCAATCAGCACAGAGTCTACGGAATCAATCAACATAGAGCCTACGGAATCAATCAACATAGAGTCTACGGAATCAATCAACATAGAGCCTACGGAATCAATCAACATAGAGTCTACGGAAGCAATCAACATAGAGTCTACGGAATCAATCAACATAGAGTGTACGGAATCAATCAACATAGAGTGTACGGAATCAATCAACACAGAGTGTACGGAATCAATCAACATAGAGTGTACGGAATCAATCAACATAGAGTGTACGGAATCAATCAACATAGAGTGTACGGAATCAATCAACATAGAGTGTACGGAATCAATCAACATAGAGCCTACGGAATCAATCAACACAGAGTCTACGGAATCAATCAACATAGAGTGTACGGAATCAATCAACATAGAGTGTACGGAATCAATCAACACAGAGTGTACGGAATCAATCAACATAGAGTGTACGGAATCAATCAACATAGAGTGTAGAGGATCAATCAACATAGAGCCTACGGAATCAATCAACATAGAGTGTACGGAATCAATCAACATAGAGTGTACGGAATCAATCAACATAGAGCCTACGGAATCAATCAACATAGAGTGTACGGAATCAATCAACATAGAGTGTACGGAATCAATCAACATAGAGTGTACGGAATCAATCAACATAGAGTGTACGGAATCAATCAACATAGAGTGTACGGAATCAATCAACATAGAGTGTACGGAAGCAATCAGCACAGAGCCTACGGAATCAATCAACATAGAGCCTACGGAATCAATCAACATAGAGTGTACGGAATCAATCAACATAGAGTGTACGGAATCAATCAATCGATAGAGCCTACGGAAGCAATCAGCACAGAGCCTACGGAAGCAATAAACACAGAACCTACGGAAGCAATTAACATTGAGCTTACCTACGGAAGCAATCAATACACAGTTTACGGAAGCAATCAACATAGAGCCTACGGAAGCAATCTGCACAGAGTCTACGTAAGCAATCAGCACAGAGCCTATGGAAGCAATCAACACAGAGCCTAAGGAAGCAATCAACACAAAGAAAGGAGGGTGTACATGAATAAAAGCGTACAGCTCTCTCAATTAAACGGCTCAGTGATCAGCATTTAGATATCGTATACGCCTTGTAAGAATCGGCACCGTTAATATTCATTTATCCCTTGCGCTCAATTAACCACGGACACTTGGTTCACAATTGCTAAAAATTCCAAACACTCCCCCATGGTGTCTGATATTACTTCCTTCAACATCAATGACAAATATACCCAATTTTGTGTACCGGGTTTTGAGTTGATAACACAGTCTCCTGGTTGATCTACGGAGCACACGTGCCCCATTGAGGTCAAGTGCTGACAGTAGGAGACGCAAAAACTAGAAGAATTATAGAGGAGAAGTTGCCAGTGTAGCCAGGGCTCATGATGTTTATGTTGCAACTCATTTCATCAGCAAATGTTGCAAGCTCTCGATTGAATAAATCATATATAAACACGCTTCTCCAGCATAACACTGTAGCTTATCCAGCTCTGTGGAGGTAGGCGGTTGAGTGGTGGGACGCATTGCACAACTGGGCAGTGACAAAAAACACCCCTTGCGCCAATATTGGTTCGCTCGTATATTCACAACATTCCACCATTGCGAGCTAATTTCTCTCAAACATCACTAATATAATGGTCTACATTGAGGAATTTTAATTACGACGATTGTACTGAACAATCAGATTGAATCGCTCAGTTTTCATGTATTGACCAGATTGTGTTTTAAAAATCAAATGTAATATATGTTTCAAATCTGAAGCGCGTCGTTGGGCATCTGATTTTGCAACAATTATTATCTCCTCCATAAGTTTTCATTCGCTTATGTGACGAATAATCTATGTCTAATAGCATTCTGATCGATTGAATTTACATAAGAAGTAAGACTTGTTTAAGGTTGGAGATAATTTTTCATGTTTTATTTAACTTCGGTCAAAGTTTCTTAGTCAAAGGTCTTAGTTTCAACAATAGCGTGGCTATCGTTGCCGTCATAGCGTTTGTACGTCATAAGGGATGTTGATGCCCGCTATGATATCCCGATTATCAGTCCACAATGTTGTCATACATGCGATTGGTAAGGCGCGTGCTTCCCGTCTGCCATTTCACAATGTTTATTCGATAAGCTTTCTTAGGTTGAATGATTGACGCTGTTTTATGTGAGTAAGAGAGGCGTGACGCCGGCAGCTCTGAGACTGTAACAGGTCGTTTGAGTGGGGGACATCGTAATACCCCAGATACAATTAGCTTGCGATGGGTTTGCGAGTAGTTTGCGACGGTTTTCTAGGAATTTTCGGCCGGAGTTCCACCGGACTTTTGGGCATCGGGCGGGCATCGAGTTACTTTTAAAACGGACTACAAACCTGGTGCGGCGTTTCACGTTGCAAACTGATCGCCAATAAATCGGCCGATGCCTGACCGATGTCCGGCAGGGCATCGCACACATCGAGCGGGCCCCGGGACATTATTAAACGAATGAACCTCTCATCACAAATTAGATAAGTGTAATTCGCCTTCCGAATACGCTGTTGCACTGTATCATTAAATGTCTTTTCTTCTCTCTCAGCTGGCTGAAGTCGGAACGTTTTTGACACGGACCTTGGTCTTAACTCATGTCGCCCCCCTTCTCCTCGTTAACTCTCCTCCAATAGGAACTCAATCACATAATGACGTCAGGCTGTTACTGTTCTTTACGTTGTTTCTGTGATTGTTATCATTTCATGGTCACTGTCACTGACGTGTCTTTGGTTGAAGGGTTTCTTCACCTCGTCACAAGCTGGGGTGAATGCTGAGTCTGAATGGGCTATATTTACCCCATCACCCCTTTCTGTCGCCTCAACCTAAGGTGACCAAGCGGACCCCAAACAGAGTATGAGTATTACACATTTCCAATAACCAACATCAATTTGAGAGTGGTGCGTTAGGCGGAGCTCCAGAGAAAACTTTTCACTGGTCTCCAGGCTATTTTGAATACACCTGCTAATATAAACACTAGAATGTCATTCCAATCTAATACATTTCAAGTTTGCCATGAAAAACTTCATGAAAACAAGTCCTTCTTAAGTCCAAATCAAGGACAACATTAGGGTGGGATCCAGCCCCGGATCCAGCCCGTGATCTGCGATAACGGCTCATGTAAGCGATCTTAAAGAGACTGTTCAGCCACATATAAGGCAATCAGGGATCATTTCGTTAAGACGTAGTAATGACATCTTCTAATTTGTGCCGCCGAGTTTAGTGGAAGTTATGTTGATAAGTTTTTAACATTATCCTGGAAATGTTCATGATATACTGTGGAGATCTGTTTTATTCAGTTATGTCGTTCCATCGATAACCCTCCCTAAAACCTTGAACTACACGAATGTTAGCTGTAAATCATAACGCGCTCTGATTTACCTCGCTAACGATGTGTATTCTTCTTCTAGTTACTAATGTAGATTTCATAAAATCTTCACTCATTCAAGTTGTGGGCATAATTGTGCACACATTAGACCACAAGCAGGAAGGATAATGTCCGACAACATAAATGGCGACTGTCGAACTCTTTTTTCTGAGACCACAGCGCCGCGTAGGTAACATTTTTGGTTTCCAAGGTGCTGTTACCAAGCAGCTTGCACGTCCTTATATGGGGCTGAACAGTCTCTTTAATAGGCTGGAATGGTTTATCCAAACTTGCAGCACCCCGCAGGGAACATTATCGCGTCGATACTTATGTCAAATAAGGAATCAATTTAAAGTGAACTGTTAGGTAACTCACGTTACTAGAATACCGTTCATCATTTTGTTACAGACCGTTGACGCAATTACAATGTTATTTCTTAAATAACATGGTAAAGTGATTTTCATCCCACTTACCTGGCCCTGAGATTATCACCTAATCATTAACCTGGTACTGAGATTATCGCCCAACCATTAACATGGCTCTGAGATTATCGCCCAACCATTAACCTGGTTCTGAGATTATCGCCCAACCATTAACCTGGTACTGAGATATCGCGCCCAACCATTAACTTGGTACTGAGATTATCGCCCAACCATTAACCTGGTACTGAGATTATCGCCCAACCATTAACCTGGTACTGAGATCATCACCCAACTATTAACTTGGTACTGAGATTATCGCCCAACCATTAACCTGGTACTGAGATCATCACCCAACTATTAACCTGGTACTGAGATCATCACCCAACCATTAACTTGGTACTGAGATTATCACCCAACCATTAACCTGGTACTGAGATTATCGCCCAACCATTAACCTGGTACTGAGATTATCGCCCAACTATTAACTTGGTACTGAGATTATCCCCCAACCATTAACCTGGTACTGATATCTGCTCCATTATTTGAAACAACGTCGATCATTGGTCAAGAGACATACTCGCTTTTTGGTCGCTATATTCATGCATACCCGGAATAACGGTCCCAGAACACGGCGATCAGCATTGGGACGACACACCACCGTCCTCGTGTTGTAGGGTCGATGCTTCTACAAATCATTAATAACAATGTTTAATCGACAAACAGATATAGCTTGGATTGATTTCCATTTCATAAACTTATCACATAAATTGGTGCGCACCAGTGGAAGAAACGCCCGTATGGGACACTGGTCTTTTCCAGAGACTTGCTAATGGGACATACACTCTGCGCGTGTCTGATCCTGTACCATATTTGCCTCGCAAAGGGGGATGAAATGAAGTGCATGTCAAGTCAGATTCACAACAGAAGTGTGTGAAATATGTCAAGGCTTGGTGAAAGTGTGTCAAGTGAGACTAGATTTAAATGTCAAGTTAGACCGCGTTAAAATGTGTTAAGTCATGCTTCGTAAATTGTGTTGGGTGACAGAGTGTGGTTAAGTAAAGTGTGTCAGACTCCGCTTAACGATGCTTTTTTCAATCATTTCCTATATTTGATTTTGTAGTGACAATTGTATAAAGCCTTGGTCTCCAGAGCAGACTTTTGTCGCTATCGACGACAGACTTTTAATGAACACACTGTGTATATTTTTATTGAATGATCGTAATACACTTTTTCATTGACTCTTTCTTCTTTTGTACTGCAGTGGAATATATCATACATTTAAACTGTTTACATAGCTATTTTATCCCCTATTCTGTTGTAGTAGGAGTACCAGTGGTATAGATCAGTCAGACCAGGTTGCAGTGTGCTTGAGGTATGTAGGCAAGCAGGGAGGAAATGGGTAACTACCGGTAGTAATATCAGTGACCGTGTGGCCCGAACAACCGGAAGTGATATAAGAAAGTCCCACAGTACTGTCGCAGCGAAAGTATAACTCCCAAATTCAGGAGCTGTTAGCTGTGGCCCGCTCAACCCGGAATGGTATGACAGCGATCGTTTGATCCCACGAGCTGGAAACGAGGGGTCATGGAGACATGAGTATTAGGGCTCTCTTGATGCGTTTCTGGTTAACATGATTGGCATTCAAGGAACGATAAATCGACCCGCGGAGACAAGATCGCTTCTACGCCAATGAGAGTTTTATGATCAATATGGCTTCAATCACCGTCACCGGACGGGAGGCGCGGGGTCTGGTAATCAGCGCGCCTTGCCGGGGCCCCTACCTTGCCAGATGAGAGGTCTGCATCAGGTAGGCTATCACTGAGTGGGAGTGTTTGTGAAGAGTCGATGAGATTATGTTTGCTGGAAGTGAGGTATTGAGAGCAAGTTGGAGCGGTGTATTGTGAGTAGCCACTTGACATGGAGCGGTAAGGAGGATTAATGGTGTGTGTCTACCGGGCGTTGTCAACGTCAACTGACCTCTTCAACGTCAGAGAGGAGCTCAGCCTCCCGAACCCGCTACACTACCCACCCATATCACCACCTATAGAAGATAGATCAAAGACTTCAAATCCAATCACGTCGTCCATCACCATGACAACGACACTTACACGGTATGATCTGCGCGTCCTATCGGGGTAAATCTGTGCCGCGGTCTTATCGCGCGACTCTGCCGATCAGTAGTTGTGTAAGGTTGTTAAGTGCCGCTTGCTGTTGACAACATGGCACCACGCCTTGGATAGCGCGGCAGATATCCCCGCTGCTTCGTCGTCTCCACGAATCCCAGATAACTTTCACACGCGTTCTGTCGTATGGTTCATCGTGTACGGCGTAGTATTCTCTCGGATTCATACCGGATGTCAACGCAGCAAAATGCGTCCTGCGTCAGTTCGTTCCACGTGCAGCTCACGCTGTTCTTTCTTCAGTTTCTCTTCTCGTCAAAACTTTATATATCTGGACGAGCCTCTGCCGACGGTAGTACCGCTATGTCCGGAATCAGCACGTCTAGCCGTGGAGACCAACGCTGACAGAGACGTAGTGGAGGACGACTTCGGGTCGCCAGAAGAGCGGCCTCTAGCGGAGCATTACTACCGACCACCAAGTACTGATCAACGCATCACTATGATGCAAGCGCGCCGACGTCATCCGCG
The DNA here is from genome assembly GCA_034190875.2 of Urechis unicinctus. Classification (NCBI taxonomy): domain Eukaryota; kingdom Metazoa; phylum Annelida; class Polychaeta; order Xenopneusta; family Urechidae; genus Urechis; species Urechis unicinctus. Next base: position 58,154,768 of record CM067346.1, on the reverse strand, counting down.
CATCATGTCCGCCAAGCATCGCATCATCACGCTCAACTCCTCCCGATGCTTCGCTAATGCCGAGAACAACTTCGAGATTCTATCCCCGACTGACTTTGAGAAGGCTAAACCCGACAAATCTATCATGGAGATGAGTTTAGCACGTCCAGGGAAGGGTTTGAACTCGGACAGTCGTGTGATGTCGTGGGTGCAGGTGCCCGGTGTGGCGAGGGTCAGACACAGCGCTGAACCCCGACTCGCTCACCATTACCCCGCCACACAAAGACAGCAGTCATCCAGGAGTCGTACGTCAAGCAACTGCAGCCTGCTCAATCGCTCTGTTCGCTTCCGTGAAGACGGCGGGAGACTCTCTGCTTCAAGTGATCTCACCAATAATTCCAGGATGGACATATGGTCCCGGGTAAACATATCGGGATAGAATGAGTGCCTGTATTACCGGAAGTGTTCAATCGGTACGATCAGTATGGATAGGACGCGCTACAGTGAACCACAACGACTGACGTCACTTCCGCCTATAGACAGACAGGGAGCGCCTCTACCGACCACGACATAAACTGACCTCATTGAGAGCTTATTTGCATCGAACTGATCGCTGAAGCAGCAGTGACGATTTCCATATGTCCGTCTCGCGACATCACGCGAGTGTTGAATACTGATAGAATGCCTGACTCGCAACATTACGGTGGAAGTTATCACCAGTTTGTAGCGCTAGATATTGTAACACTGTTCCCCATATGGAAATGAAGTAGAACCAGTCAACCCATGGAGGAAATGATCAACCCTAGAGTTGGTCGTATATGTATGACAGGGGTCCCCGAGTCTTATCCACAACTCATATTGGTCATGTTGACAGACATTCTATGGCAGCCTGGTGACTGAAACTCGACCCGAGTGACACGCTATCAATATTTTCTTCTCTTTCTCCGTGTGAGTTAAAAATATTCAAAAGCATAGTTGCGATGGCATGTTGGCGAGTGTTGTGGGTGGTATGTGATAACCACGCGGTCCATATTACCATGGGAACCAACAGCGCCACACAGTGGTGTGTCCAGCTCCACCTGGCGATTGAACCACAACATGAGGCTAGTTGGACAGTAGTGACTGGTTGGTCTACATACTCTGTAGAGTCATGCCTTTCCAGCGCCATGTAATGTATGCCTGTACTATCAGGTTGCATCCATGATTAAGTTAAGTGCTTTACGCAATCGTGTTATCAGGAATGTCGTTAGGAGTCGAACTCCCTAAACGGTGTGTTGCACACCGCGAAATAAATCTCCAAGCTGCCTGAACCAATCACCTCAGGAGGAGCTCCTTATGTTATAAAGCGTCGATCGGCAGCACACATTGCGCATTCCCATCGACTTATTCTCCCTTGCTTTTGTATATTGCTTTAAAGATTTCTATTCAACTGTAAATCGATCTCGGCTCCTCGATTTTATGGGACAGAAGAAGTGTGCGAGCGACAAAACTCAAGTGGTGAAGTTTTCATCCACCCTTTCATACAAATAGAGTTTTCATATATTGAGTGTGCGGGCATTTGAATTCGCATTAAACATTCATGATGAAAGTATGGAAAGCAAACCTAGCACTCAGTAATCATACACCATAATTTGACGACAGTCACCATAAAGAGAAGGTAGACATCTCCACAAGAACTATCCTGCCCTGAACTAGTTCCTCGTGTCTGGCGTGATGATGTGTAGCGAGGTGGGATGTGGCATGAAGTGGAGTGCGATATGGTGATGTAGTGTGAGGTGTGGTGAGGTGTGATATGGTATGAAGTGGAGTGCGATATGGTGATGTAGTGTGAGGTGTGTAGAGTGAGGTGCGAGGTGATGTGGCATGAAGTGGAGTGCAATATGGTGATGTAGTGTGAGGTGAGGTGTAATGTGGCATGAAGTGGAGTACGACATGGTGATGTAGAGTGAGGTGTAGCGAGGTGGGATGTGGCATGAAGTGGAGTGCGATATGGTGATGTAGTGTGAGGTGTGATGTGGCATGAAGTGGAGTGCGATATGGTGATGTAGTGTGAGGTGTGATGTGGTATGAAGTGGAGTGCGATATGGTGATGTAGTGTGAGGTGTGGTGAGGTGTGATGTGGAGTGCGATATGGTGATGTAGTGTGAGGTGTGATGTGGTATGAAGTGGAGTGTGATATGGTGATGTAGTGTGAGGTGTGGTGCGGTGTGATGTGGTATGAAGTGGAGTGCGATATGGTGATGTAGTGTGAGGTGTGGTGAGGTGTGATGTGGTATGAAGTGGAGTGCGATATGGTGATGTAGTGTGAGGTGTGGTGAGAAACATTATAGTAAGAAGCTATAAGTGTCGTACAAATAAAAGTTGTAGCGACGAAAAGTCAGCTATTAGCTCGCATCCCAGACTGTAGGCAAAGCCTGTACTGGAACATGAACCATTATCCTGATAACTTCCTATGCTGCTGTGCGGTACTCGCCAGCATGCGATGTAATTCCATTTATGTGGAAACAGTGAGACTCATTTCAACCGATTTTCTGATGCGGCGAGTAATACCTGAAATCTTTGTGACATTAATGCTCAAAATCTGCGTTTGTACGTTTGCAAGCTGTCGCAATTCTTTGTCAGCTAAGGAAGCCAATGGCTTACGTTACGTCTTGAAACATCGCCTTTATGTAGAGTGAGCCTGTCATCAAACAAGAATGGCGGCGAACTTATTGCTGCGCAGCTGCATTTTTCTGCATCTTTCATTAGTGTGGATTTGGAAAGTTCGCAACTCAGGAATAGATGCGGACAAATTTCTATCGTTTCATTATAAATCTGGCTTGAACCGATGTCTACCAGACAGTCGTTTGATAACGTATAGATCTAACACCAATTCATGATTCAGATTAACCTACAAACATGAACAATGGGCTCGCAACTCGATTATTTCATATGGAGCTCACTGTATCAGCTTCTTATCATGTTCTTTATGATCCATGGAACCCAAGAAAAGAAATTGTCAATCAATTGTCAACTTTCTCGCACCAACTTTTCGTAATTCGACGCCCCGGGGAGCATGCGCTTTGATTCAGCTCACATGCTAAATTTTATCGGTTGTCATAACGTAGTTATACGCAATTTCCGACACATTGAAAAGGTCTAACATGAATGACAGGTACTTGTCCACACACACGATTGATCACCCCCAACTTTACCCACAGATTGTGTAAATAATGTCACATCCAGATTGTTGGTACTGATGATTTGAAAGTCACTGGTGGTAAGGAGATAAGTCATGGCGTGCTTTCGTTGTTACGAGTCGCCCAATGAATGGGTCCTTGAAACCTCACATAGTTCACATGCATGACCTTACGGATGAATTATATGGATGAAATTCGTGTCATCTCAAAGCCGTTATTCTTATTGCACCACTTTCTATGTTGTTATGATCCTTAGCAGCAACACAAATAATGTCCCTTTTCGCATTCCGCGCAGGATCAAAGCTGAACTCCTTACTTCTGTTTTCTTGTGGAAGGCTTGATGAATATTAGCTGTGCACGACGGTAATATAAATATGTACCGTCGTGCGATGATCGTAACCGAATGCGGCGTGAACGATACATGAGTTCCAATTATACACGATAATTACACAAATGTACATATGAAGAATAATTTTTTACATAAATGAATGTTTATTAAAAAGTTGAGTTAGTTTACGTGAGAGATTTCGTCAAAGGCGATTTAATCCGGCCAGACAAATTTTGAAAAGATCGGTTGCTGCGCGCACGCACAGACAAGGTTCTTCGCAAGCGAACTTTTGCTTTCCGAATTTTATGATTATCTTTTGGCAATACCTTCCATAGAGGGGGGGTATGTATTCAACGATATCACATTGACTATTGAAAAAAAGATATCATTATGGATTCCCGCAGCTTGGAGGGGGCTCTTGGCCTTGTCCTGAGTAGAGGTGTGCCCCGGGATCTCAAAAACCCGTACCCGTCATACAAGGTTAAAATGGCAAAAGCATACCCCACCCTACAAATATGAGGCCCAACAAAACCCGTCGGGAGGCCGAAAAAACATACCCCGGCACATGTATACTACTTCTATATACTTAAGTGCCCCCTCCCCGGGACCTGCAGCGACGTCATATGGCCAAAACGGGGGTTGCCGTGAACGAAAGTTGTGATTCTAAAATTTCATGTGACAATTGCTATATAATCACGAGACAGTGGATAACCAAAATAGTGCGGTTAAACGGATATTCATCTCAATTCACGACAAATATAGGTATGTAAGTACACAACATTGATGAGAAGCTATATCCACGCGAAATAAAAAAAAAACCATGCCGTACGACCCACATATATCTCAGCACGACGGTATATATTTATATTACCGTCGTGTGCGCTAGATGAATATGAGTGATTTGCTCTCATGTCGTACACTGATGACGTAATGTAGTACAAGCGATGTTGACTGTCAAATACACCTTCCGCGTGGTGCAAATTATGAAGCATGGCGAGGTCAGCCGCAATAAGTACCTCAAGTAAACCCTAAACAGTGATGTATTGTTAAAACGAGTTATAAACTATATATTCATTATATATTCAAATTGCTGTAAATATTCTATGGTTGAAATACAGGTTCAATGACTGCCGCTTGTAAGCTGATGAAGAACGCTTAGTTCTGATCGAGTTAAAGCCACTGAAAGAGTCTGATCATGTTGCATCTCCATTATTTGTATTGCTGTCCTATATATTATATATATATATATATATATATATATATATATATATATATATATATATATATATATATATGTGTGTGTGTGTGTGTGTATGTATGTATGTATAGAGAGAGAGAGTGAGTGAGTGAGTTATACGTATATATATATATATATATATATATATATATATATATATATATATATATATATAGAGAGAGAGAGTGAGAGAGATATATATATCATATATTATATATATATATATATATATATATATATATATATATATATATATATATATATATATATATATATATATATATATATATATATATATATATCTATATATATATTGTGTGGGTGGGGGAACAGACAACTAACTCGAAGCTGCAAGTAAACTCAATCAGTTATCGTGGACGTATGAAGAGGTCATTGTGCCATCTGCACCACATGTTATCAGTATGTAATAATCTTTGTCTAAATTGTATTACATACCTCTAAACACCTCAGGGGTCGCAGGTCTATTGGAGACGAACATGTGTTTGCTGCTGTCAATACGGGAAAAACCCAACAATTTACGAAAAACTTTGTTATATGCAATTTTCAGTTCCTTCATAGCTTGCTTTGAATGGTTGCACCCCAATTGCGACCATTAAAAATTAGCCCACTATGATACAAACATATGTAGTTTGACTTGTGACCAGCACGATGAAAACTTTGACAATAAAATGTTAGAACTGGCATTCGCGCTTCTGATCCGTCTTAGAATGTCTTGATCGTCGGTACATTTACTGTCAAGTACAACACCAATATGTTTGACCACATTGACACTTGTCAGATTAGAATTGTACATTGAAATGGAAGGTTCATAAAGGGTATATGCTTTTGCGGTGAACGTCATCTGATACGATTTACTTGGGTTAAACCGAATGTCGCGTTTGAACTGAAACTTGGTACATATATTAACTAGCAATTGCAACGCAATAGCAGAAGGGGCTACAAGACATATCATCAGCGTGAAAAAGTGATTCAAAAACATCACATATTTGACTTCTGGAGTTGCACGCTTGAATGATCAAACGCATAAAATAAAGAGTTTGGGAGATAAAATCACACCATGGCGAACACCATTCCCAGTACTGAAGGATTCGGAAATGTAATTACCCCATTCGGCACAGCAAAGTTGGCTGCTGTGCAAGTAGCGCTATAAACGGACAATAAGCAAGGGCACATCACGGTCGATTAATGATTTGCACTTGGTCCAGCGGTTGACCCCCGGGGTTGACCCTGTTAAATGCTTCATCAAGAGAACATGCAAAAACTGGGCTGTTGTGGTGCCTATAGTATTCTTTTGCATTTTTGAGTGCGAAGATACATAAATCTGTTGAGTGTTAGGATTTTAATCCGAATTGATTGTCATTTGTAACTATATAGTGTTTTACACATTCAATCAGTAGGGTTTCTAAGATCTAAGATGCTGCCGTAAGTGCTATTAGTCAATATTTATTTTTGATCCTGATATTGCCTTATGATATGTCTTATTTTTCACAAGGGGGACAATGATTGTTCGTATATATATATATATATCTATATTTTATCACATAGGGGATATAATGATTGTTAGTATATATATATATATATATATATATATATATATATATATATATATATATATATATATATATATATATATATATATATATATATATATATATATATATATATATATATATATATATAAACGCGGTAAGGGAGGAGTTCGGGCCGGGCGGGGTACTGGGGTTGATTTATCATGACAGTTATTGATAGGCTTTTACTTACTAGGGAATATGAGAACGTTTAGGAATTTAAGAGAGATCCCATTTAGAATGATGACTTTGATGGACGCGGGTGCCTTGTAATTGCGTACATTGATTCCGTAAAGTTGTTTAGGAATATGCCTCCCGACAGTTAAATGTTCCTAAAAATCCTTTACACCTGATGACGACAATAAGCTGGATTTTTGCCTCTGCTGACGCCCTCGCGTCAAACCCCATTAGGTGAAATTCAACATATCCTTTGGACTCTATATTTCATCGTCTAGTTTATTCTAGTGGTTTCATGGTATAGCAATAGAAAGGTAGCCATATTGAGTCTTTGTAAATGTCAGAATTGGTCATTTATGGCCAATGTTTTGCTATATTGCACAGAAGTAGAGGACGGCGACTGGGGACAGCTTCTCCAGCCTTCAGTCAGAGTGTTTCCCTTCCAAACAACATGACCGGGGTCTTGTCACATTCACAACCAAGGGTGTTTCTCTTTCTACAATATGACCGCGGACTTCCAGATTTCCTAACTAATCTGCTTCTCTTTCAACATCTTCCCTGATCAGCGTATTTCTCTGTCAACAACATCTTCCCTTACTGGTGTGTTTCTCTTTCAACAAACCATTCACGGTTCTGTAAGCTTTCCTGGCATGAAACATTTAATTTCAAGGGAAAACTAAAATAGAGATAATGACGACTGGATTAACTAAACCTTGAAGACTATATGGTTAGCTTCCTGGTCGTTGTAAAAACCACTTATCAGATTTTTGCAACAAGCCAGAGACTTTCAATGACTGGTCCAGGATTGATCTAATCAGCTTCCCTAACCAGTGTGTTGCTTTTTCTAGAACCAGAGTCATTTCCACGTCACCATCCTGAACAATCTGGTACTATACTTGACCAACCGGATAAACATCTAAATGGGTGCACAGACAAACAATGGATTTAACGTTACCATTGACAACATGGAAAGGACGAGCTACAGGAGACAAATAATGGATTTAACGTTACGATTGACAACATGGAAAGGATGAGCAACAGGAGACAAATATTTTAGGAGAAAGTTTAAAGCACAAAGAACGAATAAATACAATTGATGCATAACCAAACAATATAATATCGAAGTGCTGCTGTTTGATGGGACGGATGATATTGTGAACCGGATGTAGGTCACCCGTACAGGTCGTCTGTACGCATATACGCACACATCAGAAACATCCAGGACACCTTAAGACACCGGCATGGGATTGGCCGCATGCTTTAACATATACAGGTTGTTGCTTTTGTTCGTTGATTGTTCATATTGTTTATAATTTCCAGGCTTGTCGCATCATGAGGTCGAAGTAAGCATCCGAGTCTATAGACGCGCTGACACCACAGTAGTACATCTCAAACTCTTCATACTGCACCTAAAACATTCCAAACATAATGAGCGATGGACGAGCAGGATTGTGCTGCTTGTCATCTACCACTTGGCACGACACGACCTAGCCTGAACTAGGTTGCGATGCACTTTTTAGCGGTAGTAGAAACAAAAAAGGAAGAGGCTATTAACTAAGTTTCACAAGTATCATATAAAACGCTAACTATATAAACATTATGACTTTAACGGCCAACGCTGCACCATCAACGCCATCAAGCCACCCCATCGGAATCATAATGCGCACGCGCGCATCTCAAAGTAGTCATGCGCATGGATGGAGCTGAAACTCGTCACGATGCGCATGGGTAGTATTCAAACTTGACGATTACCTCAAGCCTGCTTACACCCGAGAATGCAGTGTATCATACAGCATATGAAGATGTACCTAAATAATTACCCCAAACAAACAAACAATTATATTATTTGATAATCCATTAATTTAATGTAAAACTCACCACGCCGGAGTAGTTGGTTGGTCCATTGAAACTGTTAAGCCACTCTTCTAGCACCTGGTTTTCGGTCCACTCGCCGCTCAGATACTTGGGGTGTTTCTTGCCGCAGTAAATGCCGACCAGGTCTTCAGTGGTGACTACGCCATCCCCTGTCTTATCCAACTTGTTGAACGCCATCTGAATGAGATTCTTCCGGTGACTGGACATGGGGGGCTACAACAGTTAACGCGTAAACAGTAATAAACCCAAAGACTCCGGCGATACCCGTTCGCCTTAGCAGAATACAGGACTAGGACAGAACTTAGAAGAAATAGATTTTCCCATCGAGTTGTGACCCCACAGATGGTTTATCAACCATCTCAATGTGTTCTTCACGGACAAAGTTTTCAACTAATGTTTTAACCCGACTGTGTTGTATTCTAATGTGTGGACATTGAATTGAATTCTTGAAAACCACGTGCTGTGGATCATACGGGATTTTCCCTTTTGGCTACACATACCTATAAATCTTATAAATCTTGTATGTACGATGCATATTCATTCTGCGTGGTGGGGAAAAACCAGTGGTATCTGAAGGTGATGGGGTGGATCTTGTAAAGGCGGATGTAATAACAGATGGGATCTAGACGTTGAGGCGGTGATAGGGGGGGGGGGGGTGTTTTGGTGTTTCTGAAGGCAATAACCAGCCCTGGCTCACCAATCACAGAGAATTATGAAGAGCCTCATCTTCGATTGTGACCTCGTGAAACACGTGAAAATGAAGTCACTGACGGTATGCCTACAAAAGTGGACTTACACGTAGTGCGGTGATGAATTCATCGAAATTTAGGAATCCGGTTTTATCCAGGTCCATTTCGTTGAAACATTCTCTTTCGACATGCTCCTCGACGAATATTCCCTCATGATGAAGAGCTCCCTGAAATTCTTGGAAGTCGATCTTCTTGTCTTTGTTTTGATCTATCCTCTTAAAACTCCTGCACACATAAACAAACGCAACTTCAAAATGTAAGCACAAGTTCAAGATACATGGCTCGAGAAGTTATTTTCCTGTGCAACACAGAGATGTGCTTAATCTCGATCTATACACACCTGCGGATGTCAACAAATCCTCGAATGCCTTTGGATAAGGTGTGCGCCCGCAGCTGCTCTAGGGGACTTAATTGTGAATTTAGCTTTAACTTACTGTATTTAGTAACAAGTTCACGTTCTTGCCTACGAGTAGCCGCCATGTTGAATACGTCTAATGTGGTTGTATTGTTGGCTAGCAACTGGCCCTGATAGTCTATGGCTTGAATACTCAACAAGTACGCTGTAAATTATATAATTTTCAAGGGCTAGCAACCTCTTTGGTTAACATGGAGGCCACTTGTTTGAACTTAATGAAATGTGTATCATAAAATACATCACAATTGACAAGGGAAATACGTTTTTTGGTTGATTATTCATGGATCATCTTATCAAATACATCATGGAATACGGAGATGTTACAAATAACATAAGAAATTTGAATGACGATCCTAATGTGCCCCACCCCCCCCCCCCCTTTCCCGTAGGCACCGGCCTCGATCTGAATCGTACACTTCAGAGTTGAGTATGTTCCTGCACTGAAAGCAGTGTACCGAAAACAAAGGACTCCAGCTGTCACAGCCACACACCACGGCACTGAGGAGCGAGGAAGATATCCCACCAAGCCAGTTTATGTAGGAAAATCATAACAGGTTGGAATACGAGTATTCGTCCAAAATTGACAAAGATGATTTTTCATATCTGAATCTTCCATCTTCCCATAATAAGGGCAAGCGGTCATGAAAACTTTATATGTGTATAATTAAGTTTTCTGCAGTCAGGTACCTGTTTCTGAGAACATATACTATTGAGATATTGAGATACTGTCATTGTCTTCTTTCTCGTAGATATCAATGATAGATGTTTAACAATGTGGTGTTCAAAGAGGTGTTGTAAAAAACCCTTGTCCTGAATATATATATATATATATATATATATATATATATATATATATATATATATATATATATATATATATATATATATATATATATATATAAACTGACGTAATTAATCAGCAACAGTTAGGCGAATATCGTAGAACTTGAATGTTTTGTTCGTCCTGCATTTGAAACCCAGTGGAATAGACTTACCGCTTCCCTCGAGCACACCGAACCTCCCCTACCCGAATTTATCAACACGACCAGTGTGGGTTTTGTTCCTCCAATTGCTTTTCGCAATACAACTGAAAAATCAACCCATTTCATGCTCAAAGATGTCTTATTGTAGTTACCCCATCTGCAAGTGTAGCCGGGGAAACATACCCCTTCCTTACTTTTCATCGAATGGATACTGGACGGTCCCAAAATCATAATATTTAAAAAAAATTCTTTTCAGCAACACGATGTGTTCAGGTAAATTAACTCAGCAAGCCGTAGATGCACCTACCATCACCAGGGCGACGAAGATAAACAAACCATATCACCTGTACTTACTGGCTTAATTGTTTCAAACTTCTCACTCCTTTTGACAAGACAAATGCTTGTAGTCTCTTTAGCGGCGAGAGGTTTTCGTTCTGTTTCTGTTTATCATATTTGACTCTCATTTCACGTTCTTGCCTAGCTGTTGCTGCCATATTTATGCCGAAAATGTATTACGATGAACGTCTATGAACTCAATAAGAAATATGTTAATTTGCACGATATCTATAAGATAAACGTGGCCTTTGTACCCCTGTCCTGACCGACGTAGCGCCCCGAGAAGGCTGTGTACGTATGGCCAATATTGGCCTCGTGTTATCAGCGGAGCAAACCCGCAGGTGCGAACGAAATTCGTCCCGCCATGGATCCAAGCCGACATCGAGCTCGCCGCGACATGTTCACGCTGTCCTCCTATGAGACCGGGCGGTGAGAACACAGTGGTGTTCAACAAGTCTCGGGCTGCGATCCACATTAATCCATGATCTCACAAGGCCAAGTGCCCTCCCCCCCCCCATACACACACACCTCTTCTTCCACAAATGACTCCAGTACACAATGAATCCTCCATAAATGACTCCAACACACAATGATTCCTCCATAAATGACTCCAGTACACAATGATTCCTCCATAAATGACTCCAGTACACAATGATTCCTCCATAAATAACTCCAGTACACAATGATTCCTCCATAAATGACTCCAGTACACAATGAATCCTCCATAAATGACTCCAACACACAATAATTCCTCCAAAAATGACTCCAGTACACAATGATTCTTCCACATATGACTCCAGTACACAATGAATCCTCCATAAATGACTCCAGTACACAATGATTCCTCCATAAATGACTCCAGTACACAATGATTCCTCCATAAATGACTCCAGTACACAATGATTCCTCCATAAATGACTCCAGTACACAATGATTCCTCCACAAATGACTCCAGTACACAATGATTCCTCCATAAATGACTCCAGTTCACAATGATTCCTCCACAAATGACTCCAGTACACAATGATTCTTCCACAAATGACTCCAGTACACAATGATTCCTCCACAAATGACTCCAGTACACAATGATTCCTCCATAAATGACTCCAGTACACAATGATTGATTCCTCCATAAATGACTCCAGTACACAATGATTCCTCCACAAATGACTCCAGTACACAATGATTCCTCCACAAATGACTCCAGTACACAATGATTCTTCCACAAATGACTCCAGTACACAATGATTCCTCCACAAATGACTCCAGTACACAATTCCTCCATAAATGACTCCAGTACACAATGATTCTTCCACAAATGACTCCAGTACACAATGATTCCTCCACAAATGACTCCAGTACACAATGATTCTTCCACAAATGACTCCACACAATGATTCCTCCACATGATTCACAATCCACAAATGACTCCAGTACACAATGATTCCTCCACAATGACTCCAGTACACAATGATTCCTCCACAAATGACTCCAGTACACAATGATTCTCCACAAATGACTCCAGTACACAATGATTCCTCCATAAATGACTCCAGTTCACAATGATTGATTCCTCCATAAATGACTCCAGTACACAATGATTCCTCCACAAATGACTCCAGTACACAATGATTCCTCCACAAATGATGACTCCAGTACACAATGATTCCTCCATAAATGACTCCAGTACAAATGATTCCTCCACAAATGACTCCAGTACACAATGATTCCTCCACAAATGACTCCAGTACACAATGATTCTTCCACAAATGACTCCAGTACACAATGATTCTTCCACAAATGACTCCAGTACACAATGATTCCTCCACAAATGACTCCAGTACACAATGATTCTTCCACAAATGACTCCAGTACACAATGATTCCTTCCACAAATGACTCCAGTACACAATGATTCCCACAAATGACTCCAGTACACAATGATTCTTCCACAAATGACTCCAGTACACAATGATTCCTCCACAAATGACTCCAGTACACAATGATTCCTCCATAAATGACCCCAGTACACAATGATTCCTCCATAAATGACTCCAGTATACAATTCCTCCATAAATGACTCCAGTACACAATGATTCTTCCACAAATGACTCCAGTACACAATGATTCCTCCATAAATGACTCCAGTACACAATGATTCCTCCATAAATGACTCCAGTATGCAGTTTCTACCATAAATGACTCCAGTACACAATGATTCTTCCACAAATGACTCCAGTACACAATGATTCCTCCATAAATGACTCCAGTACACAATGATTCCTCCATAAATGACTCCAGTACACAATGATTCTTCCACAAATGACCCCAGTACACAATGATTCCTCCATAAATGACTCCAGTATACAATTCCTCCATAAATGACTCCAGTACACAATGATTCTTCCACAAATGACTCCAGTACACAATGATTCCTCCATAAATGACTCCAGTACACAATGATTCCTCCATAAATGACTCCAGTATGCAGTTTCTACCATAAATGACTTGGTATGCAAAGATTCTTCCATCATTGACCCCAATAAGCAATGATTCCCCAATAAAAGACTCCAGTATACAATGATTACTCCATAAATGATGCCAGTATACAATGATTCCTCCATAAATTACCTCTTTCGTCCCTTATTTATGATCTCTCCAACTTAGAATTTGTTCTTGTTATCCAACGCAGTTGTCTCTACCATCATAGAGTCCTCGTGTACAAACACACATGATACAGCCAAGAATGTGAGGGTTTATTCCATTAGGCATGTTATGGATGCATTTGGTCCAAAAGGAACCGACAGAGCTTGAATACATTTATAATATGGCCTGTACTTTCCGTGCATCCATCTCCTTCTGAGATGGAATTTGATTTTGTATGCAAGGTATTAGTAGCAGATACATACAACAAAAAACTATACAAGTTATTAAAATACAAGATGTGCTACAAGATTCCAGGTGTGCTTCATTAGGTCAGGTGTGCCTCCCAGGGTGCCTGCAGAGGGCAGTGTTCTTCCTCATCAACCTCATCTACCTCCAATTCTGTCTCTGTCTCAGGAGCAGGTGCTGCAGGCAGGTGTTCCATCACCTCCATCAGCAGCCCCTGAGTCTCCAGGTAGAACTGCAATCAACAACACACACTGTCCAAACACCTGCACACTCATCTCATTACCATTAGGTGGGTGTTGATGGTTGGGCCCATGTGTTGACTCCACAGAACTTATCAATATCACAAAATTCCCCAGTTTCACCATATATCAGGCCTGTATAGATGTGATATATAAATAGGTCTTTAGTTTGGAGGTCCTATAAGACTTACTCTGAGAGATAATATAACACTGGGTCTTAAGTTTGGAGGTCCAATATGACTTACTCTGGGTGATGTGACTGGGTCTTTAGTTTGGAGGTCCAATAAGACTTACTCTGAGTGATGTGATATCACTGGGTCATTAGTTAGGAGGTACTATAAGACTTACTCTGAGTGATGCCACTGGGTCTAGTTGGTTCTGAGTAGGGAAGTCATCTTCCTGATGGCTGGCCTGGTACAACTATAAGAGACATCAGTGGTGCCACTTCAGGGAGGTACGGCTGTCAAGTTGGTTCTGAAAACAATGGCACAACTCATTCAACACAAGCTGAAAACAATACACCTCATAACACACCTGTCATGATATCATGTCAGCTGGTCTTATGGCATGGTTAACTCACCTGTCGTTAACAAGCAGGTGAACCAGGTAGTTATTGATACTCTCTTCAGTGACAAGGTACACCATGAAGTCATCCAGGTATGATGAGCTGGTTAGCAGGTCGTAGAGCTGGCAGGAGTGGATGTGTTTAAACACTGCATGGGTTATCTACACATACAAAACCACAATGTCTACAAACACATTAACAATGTACCATCCTTCATTTCAACCCAACCTGGAGGTAGGTTGTGTATACATGGCTGGCACAAATCTGTTTACCTCGTCCCTCATGGCAACAGCGTATCCCTTACTGTGGTAGTCAGTCAGCTGCTGCAGCACAAGTAGAGGGGGACTGCTGCTAGAGGTGATGGAGAGGACCTCCTGCTGGAGAGATGTCTGCTGGTCAGGGCAGGGGAGGAGGAAGCTGCAGCCCACAGCACACGCCAACAGCTCCAACTCACTCAAGCATCTGGCCATCTGCTGGACATCCATGTCGAGTACCATGGGGCACCTGCCACATATAGACACAGGTGGGTCATAGGGTGCACAAACAATGCTGGCATAATAGGGTGCACCAACATGGGTGTAATGTGGGGGTGCACAAACATGGGTGCCACCAAAGGGTGCACAAACAATGCAGGCTTATGTGGCATAAACACAAACAAGGACAGCATGCTTCATTCATTGAATCAAACCACAATGGCAGAGAACGGTCATAACAGGTGAAGTTGTAAGGTACTGACCTGAAGAGAAGGGCGTATGACTGGAAGCACTCATCGACCTGGTCAGCAGCCAAAGGGGGCACCACTGAAAACACAAAGTATATCAAATCACACGTCAAGTGGGCTGGTGCAGGCTCCCTCAGGACAGTGAAACTTGTCTTTGAGATGATAATAATGACAGTGATGAAAATCATAAGAGCTGTTGCGATAACTTGATTACAGTGAACATTTAAGCGGCAGATGATGTTATGGTGCAGATCTATGTGACAATGTTGCAGATTATGATGAAGAGACTGCACCTGATTTAAGGGGAGACAAGAGAATGCTCTTCCAAGCATCCTGCAGACTGGGCACCTGCCAGAGACTGTGCTGGTCAGAGAGTCTGGTCAGCACTTCACGCAAATACCTCATCTGGACAGAGACACGGGTTACATTAGGATACAATGCTAACAAGCTCAGTATGCTACTAGGTTTAGAATGACTGCAGTACAGGAAATGAATGCTACATATATAAACGACAAATCCTACCATCTGGAAAGCCAGTAACTGCTGGAGAATGCTGTTCCACAGGTTGGGATCAAAGATCTGATACTCAAGACAGAGATCAGCCACCAGCCTCACAGCCTACATCACACACACACACATACACACACACTCCTACTGTATCATCATTACAATAACTGGTGATCAGTTAGATCTCCTCACAAGGGAATCTGCTCCAGTGTTTATAACCAACACCCACCCCTTGCTTGTGGCTGTGGTTTCGCCAAATGCTGCGCACCAACCCCTCCTTCTTGCAACCGGTGAAGTCCTCCAGGCTGCGAGGCATTTGGAGTTGTTCTAGCTCCACCAGGTGGAACAGTGTCTGTCGGTGAGCTCTGGCAACACAAACATCCCCATGACCTCTATGTGACATCATCTTACCTCTCACACTCTTGACATCTATATGACATATTAAGCCTTCCAGCCTTCCAATTACTATTTGAGACCCTGACCTCTGTAAGGTAAGGTAAGTATGGCGTTTAACCCTGACCTCTGTTAAACACTTCATGCACATCTAACCTCCATATGACCTCACATCACACATCATATATATTTAACCCATATAATACCATCCGACCTCCAAATGACATCCCTGACCTTGTACAACACATCATACAAACTTAATCTATATACCAAATCACTGTCCTCTGTAACACATCATAAACATCTAACCCCAATAAGACATCAATGGCCATACGTATTCTGTCAACACCCTTTACTCAAGGACCCCTGACCTCTGTATCAATAAGTTGACATCTACATAAGATACATTACCTGGGCATGATGCACCTGACCATACAACACAGAACCAAACCACTCATACAATGAATGATGAAATCTCTAAACAATATCTCGACTGTTTGGGAGGATTACCTGACATCAGTGATGGCCATGTGGGACCTCTTCTCGATGGTGGCCGTATCAACGAGAGCGAAGAGACAGGAGAGAGCGCGACTTCGACACAGGTTAGTGATGCTACTGCTCTCTCTCTGACGAGCAAACACACAGGTATGTCAACATGGCAAACACACAGGTATGTCAACATGGCAAACACATAGGTATGTCAACATGGCAAAGTATGGCAAACATACAGTATGTCAACATGGCAAATTATGGCAACATGGCAAACACACAGGTATGTCAACATGGCAAACACACAGGTATGTCAACATGACAAACACACAGGTTATGTCAACATGGCAAACACACAGGTATGGCAACATGGCGAAACAAACAGGTATGTCAACATAGGAAACACACAGGTATGTCAACATAGGAAACACACAGGTATGTCAACATAGCAAACACACGGGTATGTCGCTGTGAGCTCAGATCAAGACCAATTGGCCTAGTATGTATATCGCTATATTGACAAAACATGCCACCTTAATATGAGAAATATTCCTTTTTTAAGGGTGTGACCTTTGGGGCAACCTCAAAGCCTTCGATGATCTCTCCAACATGAGATTTCACCAGACAAAATTTGGCTTGAAAGGTCTTCCGATTGCTGAACGGAATGTTCTATCAGTTTTTCATGCCCTGCTGTCAAACACCATGCAGAGCTAATTTTTAGGCTGTATTATCATTAAGAGATGGCCTATGTATGAGTTGGCCAATAAAAGTTTACAAAGGAAAGAAGGAAAGGACTGATGGACAGACAGACGTTGGACTGAAGGACAGACAGACGGACTGATCATATCGGTCAAGTAACTATGGTTAAATATGTGCAATTATAACTTTTTACAAGCTACGTTGACAAAACAAGCCATTTAAAATTACAGTAACTCATCTGATTGCTTAGAAACACCAGATAGAATTCCCTTTGGGTTTACATAAAGTTTACAAGTTTAAGGTCAGGCAAAGCTGATTATTCAATTCCATGGATTAATTGATATAAGAGAGGGTCCATGTTTCATTACAGAATCATGAGAGTTATGAAAGGTCTGCCGAGCAGGAGGGCTTTACACTAGGTTAACCAACAATTTGGTGGTCAAACAATACAGCTTGCCACAACAACCACAGTGACGGGTCACCTGCCGTCACTTGTGTAAGGGTGATCGATTCATCACGGCTTGAAGGTGAGAGCAACTTGAAAAGGGTCAGGTATCAGGAAAGACACATTTCCACTTGTAAAGGATCTGCTGGGATGCCAGGTAGATGCATTCCTCTCCAGTCAGCCACTTGTAGCGATCTATGTGACCCTGAAAAACATAAAGCAGGTCATTAATGGTCACACGCAAAAATCATGCAATAGAGGATCTCATTATCAACACTGCTGAATCTTGAGCACGTCACCATGTTGAGAAAGCCATGCAATCATATGACAAACAACAGGTATAAAGCATCACTTTTTGAGGTGTGTGAACCAGTCACCTCCAAGTCCTCAGAAGTCACATTTTCATAGCAAATTGCCTGGTTTAATGCACATAATTGAAAGGCATTGTCTAATCATTATCTAACATAACCAACTTGGATGAGCCTGAGACCAACAAATAAAAGCATGTTCGAGATCTGTAGAGGGGCAAGCAAGCAGCTTGCTGCTTGCGCAGGATGGAAGCCACTGTCATACCCACCACATACAGTCACCCAGTGACACACAGCAGTCTCCAGCAACCCGAACACTCATAAGCCACAAGTATGAGAGCCATGATTCAGGTCACATTACCTCATAAACTGAAACACCGAAAATGTTAATAGCATCAGAGATAGCTGTTTCACTATTCTGTTCCTGAACACCATCACATAGACACATCTGGATGGTCACTGACAACCACTGGTAACACCCACATGATAATGGGGTGATGAGAACTGACAGCTAAATGAAGCATTTTGGGTTGCCTGAGAAGCAGGTCACCGACATGCTAAAGCAGGGTCTGGGCAGTGCACCAGCATTATAATAACCACCAGTCTGAAAGCAGCCTGAAGACACACCAAGGCGGTTCTGAGAACAACGGTCATATTATAAAGCAGGTCTGGGGCGGACCGTTGTAGGCTATTAAACAGTGGATACTAGGTCATGTCAATAGCCTTGTTTAATGCACATAATGAAAGGCATATTATTATCTACACTGTTACACATGCGAACCCTCCTCTGGGCAAGCCTTGAGAATGTTCTCAGCCACCAACTTGCTGTAAGACCAGTCTGACACATGAGAGCATAAAGAACACTCAGTCTGAGATGCTGTAGCCACATCCACACCTGTCAGATCCCACAGTGTACGACTGTCTAACATGCTGCGTCACCATGTTGTTGATGGCCATCACATAGAGTACGTCTGGGGTGGTCTGAGAACAACAGGTCACCGACATTATAAAGCACGTCGGGGGTGGTCTGAGAACAACAGGTCACCGACATTATAAAGCATGTCTGGGCTGCCTGAGAACAGGTCACCGACATTATAAAGCACGTCTGGGGTGGTCTGAGAACAACAGGTCACCGACATTATAAAGCATGTCTGGACTGCTGAACTACAGGTACCGACCACCAGCACTGTCTGGGGTGGTCTGAGAACAACAGGTCACCGACATTATAAAGCACGTCGGGGTGGTTTGAAAACAACACAGGTCACCGACATTATAAAACAGGTCTGGTCCGGCCTGAGAACAACAGGTAGTTTGAAATGTCAAATGCACTGACTGACCTTGAGAGTGGGAGCAGCAGGCAGCCAAATAGACACTGTTGTCTCTGTCAGCTCGCCAACTGCAAGCAAACAGCTCACAAGTAAGCAAACAAGGCATTGTCTAATGAGCGGATATTACGTCATCTATTCAGCCAGTCATATGTACCTATAATCTTGAGACCCTGTGGGGAACACATTGGGTGGAAAGGCAACCTCTCGGCATCCAGTGGAGACAGCTCTTTACTACCAAGCAACATCTGTTCATACCACCATCCACAGAGACAACACATGACAACCACAGACAAACAACAAATAAATAGTTATATGATGAGAACACTGCAGCAATGTAGCATAGAACTACAGATGTATGAATGCAACTATTAAACAAGTCAAATGAGTTATTTTGGGTTGGACTTCTGAGTGAAGTACAGAGGGGGTGATGGGAGGAAGCAGCATCTTGTACCTGCTCATCTTCATCATCATCACCAGCAGTCAGCAGCTGTTAAAACTGTAGGGGACAGGCGCTCTGATAGCCAGTATCCTCAGTGCTTACTATAACCACCAGTCTGATAGCACCAGCAGTGCTTACTATAACCACCAGTCTGATAGCAAGCAGTGCTAACTATAACCACCAATCTGATAGCAAGCAGTGTCTGACAGCCAGCAGTGTTTGGTAGTGGTCCACTGCCATGTTAGGAATATGTGTAAGATCTGACTAACCTTTTCAGTCTCAGGCATAGGATCCAGTTTATGAAGCGTCCGCAATACAAATCCAATCCTCTCGTAGTCATAGGGATCCAACTGCAACATAACAACATCCTCATCTAAAGTCGCAGATCCCATGATGGCAGTATCACAGGATAGTTGGTTCAGCAACAGCAATGTTAAGTAGACAATTGGCAAATCAAATTATTTCCAAGTATCTAGGCATGATTATATTATCATGCATATATTTGAATGTGGCACTTACTAATTGTAGGATGTTTTGGAACTTGGGAAGCATAGGGTTTTCTATCTGATGTAACACCTGCTGGGCTCTCACCACACAGGTGTGCATGTTATGGGCTGCACCTGGCTTGATTGCAGGTAACATGAGATGCTGGAGCATCATGTACAGGGCCTCTTCCTTGTCAATGTTAAAATCACTGCAATCATATCATCACAATAAATGTCCAATTTTCTGACATTGTAGAGGTCACAACCAGAGGTCATAGTAACAAGCAGAGGCCACAGCATGAAAAAAACTTCACTGACTGATTCCCTACAATTTTTTACATGGATATCCATTAAGTCCGATAGAAAACCCTGATTATTTTTAATGTATCTACTACAACAATTCCACCAGGGATAAGTGAGACAGCCAAATATTTAAGCACATTAATATGGTTTAAGAGTATTAAATGGGACTTAGTATGTTGGAATATTTCTTTCTAAATATTGCTCTTGGGTCATGTAAATCAATAAAACCATGGGCTTGTTGATGAATACTTTAGCGAACTGGTTTCTCGAACAACACCTCATTCATAGGGGCAGTTCTAAGTTGTTAAAGAGGATCGTAGAGAGTCAGCCTATGTGACTAACCTGCAGTACTGTACGATGGTACTCAGGTCGACCCCCTCACACTGAGTCAGCTTGGGCAACAGCTTCCTTTTCTCCTCAATATTCTTGATGACATCATAGGCACTGTTGAAGGAAATCTGTAGAACACAAAACTTACAACTCATCCACCACACCATCACTACTCCGTCTTAACTACACAACAACAACCTCTTGTTCTGGCTGCCATCTTGGATTGGCTGTTCACCCTCGCTAGATAACTGTGGTCTGAAGAGCAAGGCAAGCCAGAAGGTCTACCCTGGCAGGAACACTGAGGTAGGGGTGTTTTTTAACTTTCATTCCCATGAGTATCTGTGTCACAACTAATTGTTCTCTATGACCTTGACTTTGTGATGATGAAATGAGGGATCATGAGGGAACAAACAGGATGAAGGGGAGGGTGACCCTCATGATGAGCTAGATGACATTGGACACAGTGACTGATTCTTCTGGTCATTTTAAGTGTTTAATGATGACATCAAAACATACACATGCATCTTGCATGGAGACCATATGCTGTGAGAGCCTTGTCATGTTACAGCAGAGAAGCAAGGTCTGAAAATCAGGTCCATTGGAGAGAAAAATATGGCTTATTGTATGGCTTGGATTGAGACAGGTCAGAATATGACAGATCAGAGATTCCAAACCAGACAAGACAACAGTAGTTCCTGAACAAACATCTCTATATACATAAGAGACATAACATTAATATGCTGAGCCACAAGGCAGAAGTGCCTCCTCTGACCTTGAACTGGCTTAGTCTGTGACCCCATCGAGCATTGAGGGTCAGCATGTCTGAGGTCTCCTGGGGTGCAGCATCCTTGTGCAAGCCAGCAAACTCATTGCACACTTCTCCAAGGCACTGTATACACACACAATACATCAAATGAGCACTGACATAACATACAATGTGCACAGACATTACGTGCAGTGTGTTCAGACATTAAAATGTGAACAGACATTACATACCGTAGATGTGCACGTACACAATATCATTATTCACACTCACTACGCAATGTGCATGGTCACTACATACAAGGCAGTATTCATACATGCGCAGACTTCTGTCCAACACAGACAAATACCAGTCTTGGAACAACAGGGTGCGATGTAGGAATAGTTGCCACTCTGGCAGCATTCATCAGATTCACAACAAACTTTCCTGTTGTCAACCAAAGAAATAGTAATCCACGTGAAGGATGTCACATGACCACCTCACATGACCACAGGGGCTTGACTCACCAGGATTCTCTTGTAGTTGTGGCCCATGGATTCAACCAGCTTCTGCATCAGACTGTATGCCATAGCCTTGGGTAGGCTGCATAGAGATCCCAGTATAGACATTTGGTCAATACGACTCTGCCGCAGGGCCTGCAATATCAAAGCAATAACACACATTGCCAAGAAGCAAATATCTGGTTGATCTTTTTCTTGAAGGAACTCGTCCAGGGGTAACCTACCTTCTTAACGAGTGTGACTTGTAGATTGTCGATGAGAGAACGGCTTGCTTTGGCCTCTTGAACAATAGCCTCCAGTACTTTCGCCTTCCCAGTCTATTATAACCAAACACAACTGATGCTTAGCAAGCACAGAATACCTAACAACCAACCAGGGTAAATTACCAAGAAGAACAAGGTGGGACAATCACAGGTTCATTGAGCCAAACAGTGTCAACTAAGTCATAGTAACTGACAGCTGTTATATCTGCTTAGTTTCAGTAATGCACAGAGGCTGTTTCAGTTTCAGTAACGGACAGTGACTACTTTGGCTTTGGCTTCTGTTATTCACACCTGATGAGAACAGTAAAATCAGCGACTCAGGATTAACACGCACCATGGAAGCAGCTTTAGCCTGGGCCTCCATGAGTGCCATGTGGAGTTGAGCAGCTCCATGTGAGTGCATGGCGTAGCGTAGAGCCAGGGAGCTGTGGCTGTTCTCATTCAGTAGCTGAATCATTGTCTTCACTGCCACACTGACATCAGCCAGGGATGGCAAGCCACGATACCATACTCCCCGACAACCTTTGTCTGGCAGACCAAAACAGTAAAGGCACAACTTATATAATATGCTGCACTGAATGGGTCTATTATACCAATCAGTCTATGCTGATACAGGATGCTGATGTTGAGATAGGTGGAGTGTTACCCACGTGTGTCTGAGAGGCAGGCCTGTACATAGAGGAAAGCTTTGGGGAGGAGCAGCGCCGAGTCCATGACAAGACCTTCTTCACTAAACATTGTACTCAGGGTCCATGTGTAGAAGGGGTCAACAGAGGTCATATCCACGCCCCCTCCACGACTCACACTCTGTCCACACATACAGACAGCTTCTGATGAATGAATACAATTTAAATAGGACACAAAGCAATGCACCTCCATATATGGACTCATGTCCCCCTGGATAAGTTGATCATATCCTTTAATAACCCCTTTGAAAACAACTCAGTGATAACACCTCAGCCCGTGCCAGGTGCTTATGTGGTCAGGGATATGATGGTATTTAGTTAAGCAGGCGCTGGTGGGTGGAGATATATAGGTTGGGTGGAGGGTGGTGTTGACTGGAAGAGAGACCCACCTTGATGGAGCTGCCATATTCCTCATTCTCACATTGGGTCAGTACACTACACACCAGAGCCAAACAGCGACTGAACTCGGCATACTCCCTCGTCAGGTCTGAAACACGTAAGGTCATGCAGGGTCAGGTAGGGGAGACAGTAAAGCCATAGAAGCTAAGGTGGGACAGACAACCACCATTAGATATCATAGAGCATGTTTACAGGGTTAACAGCGGACAGACAACCACCGTATGATATCATAGAGCGTGTTTACAGGGTTAACAGCGGACAGACAACCACCGTGAGATATCATAGAGCATGTTTACAGGGTTAACAGCGGACAGACAACCACCGTGAGATATCATAGAGCGTGTTTACAGGGTTAACAGCGGACAGACAACCACCGTGAGATATCATAGAGCATGTTTACAGGGTTAACAGCGGACAGACAACCACCGTGAGATATCATAGAGTATGTTTACAGGGTAAACAGCGGACAGACAACCACCGTGAGATATCATACAGCATGTTTACAGGGTTAACAGGGGACAGACAACCCATATGAGATATCATACAGCGTGTAAACTGAGTTAACAATGAACAGACAACCCATATGAGATATTATACAGTATGTAAACTGGGTTTACAGTGGACAGACAGCCCATGTGAGATATCATACAACATGCAAAATGCGTTAACAGCAGTCAGACAACCCATATAAGATATCATACAGTCTGTATACTGCTTTAACTGCGGACAGACAACCCATATGACATATTATACACCATGTAAACTGGGTTTACAGTGGACAGACAACCCATGTGAGATAACATACAGCGTGTAAACTGGGTTTACAGTGGACAGACAACCCATACTGGTCAGTCCACAGTGTACCTGGTTTGCAGTGGACGGCAGCGAAGCAGGACAACTCATACATTGTCTGAACGAGGTCTTCATCTCCGGCCACCAGCTCACGTCCACACGTCCCCTCCACCATGGTACGTACCACCTGGTACAGTATGGTAGCACTAGCAGGGTCAGGCTGCTGTAAACTCCTGCCACAAACACAGCAGCCAACAGTCAGAAAACAGTCAAACAACAGCCATAATACATACACAGCCCACATGAGCCATACACTCAGCATTGTCTAGATGACAAACACAATACCATGAGCAATGGGCTCAAGGCCAGGAGAATCAAACAGGAAAGAAATTTTATCATCCAGCCCTCTCACTCACAAGATTTAAATACAAGGAATTGAGGCCACTACGATATAATTACATCTACCACCCCCTGAAACCCACACACCCCTCACACTGGTAGCTATATTACAATCATAGATATGTGATGAGAGAGAGGTAATTACCTGGCCAGACTGATGGCTGTTTGGACATCACCTGTTCTGGCAGCACACTGGGCCAGTTCACCAGTCAAATGATCAGAAGCTCCCTCCAGCAGCACGGCCAGTCTACAAACACACTCATCCTTTTACTAACAGGCCTCGGGGTTAACAATACAATCAAGAAAGCCGCTTGATATCTAACAAGGGGTGATAAAGGGGGGATTTTTTTTATGTGAGCTCAATATCAATTTCCATAATAGAAATATATGTGTGCATCGGACATACTAAACAGGTAACAAGTTACCTGGTAACATTCTCAGAGTGATTAAATTAGTGGATTACCAAGGGCTGGGTACTCTTCCTTCCATTTCAAATACAAGCAGTAAACAAAGTCTCAAAGTTTCACATCAAATCCAGATAATTAAAAATTCTCATCCAATGTCCAAGTTCATATAAAACGTTTCAATGGGAAATATCGTTGGGGAAAAGGCCATAAAAAGGCTTCTGTCAACGCTGTTTGTATCCAAAACGTTAATTAATCATATACATTATATGAGTATTATTCATAAGGTATTACAGGAATCCAAATGTTGCATATATAGCACAATATTAGCCATTTCTCACCAAATTCCCTGACTCTCCACAGACACAAGTGTCCATTAGCAATAATGTCACCTCTAGGCAGTGATGATGATGATGATGATGATGATGATGATGATAATGATAGGTGAGGATAATCATGATGATAATAATTAAAGTGCCCCATTTAAAAAGCTGGCCTTTATCATAAGTCAGATTATATTACCACACCTGTGCAACTTCAAACCATCCAACCCTTTTCTCTTGGAGGGTTTGCGATCGGGATCACCCTGAAATATATTCATTGTGGTATCACAACATTTAACGATACACACTGCAGAATTTACAGAACACTGAAAATGAGGTAATTATAAGAACAGGTGATACAATCCATACGGCTCCATACAGCTCTATAGAATACCAGCCTCCCATTTGTACCTGAGTTTCCAGTTCTAGTGGGCCTGACTTCGAGAAAAACAGCTTCAGATACTTTTGCAGAAGTTCCTTTCTGAATGAGGCTTTCTTGTAGTCAGTGATGCTGACATATTCTCCAAATTCTCTCTGCAGACAGACATGACATGAAATTCCTTGTCAGGTTTTTGTCCTGAACAAGCAGATCATGGCAACAAACACCTGCTGAAGGATCAATGTGGCGAAGCAATATCTCAATACAGAGTAAGGCTACTAGTTGACCTGCAGTGAGTGTATAGCGGTGAGGCAGACATGGTCCTGTGATAGCTCAGCCCGATCATAGCCACCTGCACACAATACAAAGATCACAGACAAAATAAAAATTCAGCGGCCATACCAGGTATCACCTGTTTCAATATACAAACCCCGAAACAAGTTGATACAACATTGCAATAAGACCCTTCTCCAACCGTGGTCAATGATCAATGTTATTGTGGCTAACTATGGCCAATCTCTCTTAAACAGTTAATCTAATTTAGTGCCAGACAGTAAATTCGTTACTTAGATCTCTGAGCAGCAGGGCTTGTAATACGTGACAGGCCGCGGCAGTGTGTCGGAGGACATTGTCGGTACATTCCTGACGGTGAGGCCTGTTGATCTCCACTTGGGCCCTGGTGACCACACTATAACCAACAGACAACGCCATCTCCACGGGCAGACGCTTCAAAAGGGCTGACACTTCCTGCAGCTGGATACAGATAAGGACAGTGACACCACATACCCTACTCTGATAAGGCAGTCTTACTGAAGGCTGGGGCTACTTTGCCCATTAACAAAAAAAAATGAAAATGAAGCCTTTCAAACTCCTGGCACTGGGATGCTAATTCAAAACGACAGAAATAGAACTTGCAATTTTGGGGTAATAAGTTAATTTAGTTATTAGTTGAAAGACAATCACTTGGCTCCAAACATTGGATCCTTATTTGGATCCTTCTCATTTCTAAGTAAAGAAATGGTATGTATCTTATACCTGTAAACACTATCTACACAGCCTCGTATTTTAGACATTTACCCGGTTCCTCATAGCGAGGTCCTGCAGTCTGAATCTATACACAGCCCCTTCCGAAACATTCTTGTAGACGTTGGCGATATGAAGAGCATCATCAATGGCAGTTGCTCGGTCCTGTTTCAGGATAAAGTAGACCAGTCTCTGCAGCCAGGCATTACAAAGGTACATAACAAGCATCTGGGTAGATCAGGACAATGTTATATCACCACTAGTACATTGCCTGGTCACTAAAAAATGGAAGACTAAATGTCAATAAGTGAGGTTTAGTCTGCCAACAAGTAAATGGAAAATGGAAGAGATTTTGATGTGTTATGACCCAGCCATTACAGTACATGAGGCTACCTCAGCATTGGACGTCTCATTGAGGCTGTAGTCTCGCCCCTCACGCAAACCGATACTCAATCAAGAGCTTCTTCACTTCTACAAATCGACACCTTTCCTTCACCTCACCAGCCCTGACAACACAATGTGTGTGGGTTTAGCAGTATGAGCCGTGACAAATTGAACCAGATGACACAGACGGGATCAATCACGACACTCAATGTGAGTTAAAGATGGATACATAAGATTGTTACTACTGTTTGATATGCTAAAGTAAGCTGGAGATAAGTAAGTCACTAGGTTTAATGAGATCATATACTGAGGATGAAGTGTATCCGCTTACAAGGGATGGTTGACAGCCAGTGCCTGGTCCACCAGGGTCTGCATGTCAACACTCCATGGCACATAGGCCAGTGACATGATGGCTAGCACTGCCTCCAACTTGAACTGCACTCACAGGTCAGATGTAAACATGGGAGTTATACAGGTATGTGTACAGGTAAAACATACAGGTATGATGTGCATAGGTAAGTCATACAGGTATGTGTACAGGTAAAACATACAGAAATGATGTGCATAGGTAAGTTATACAGGTATGATGTGAACAGGAAGGTCATACCTGAGTGTTGTCAATACACGCAACCACAGCGCGGGCTTTAGGCTCCCAAGAAGACTCACCAATGTACGATCTCTTCTTACCGCACCTTTCCAACAAGTCCTTCAACAGAAAACCAGCTGATGGTCAATAAGCTGACAGACCACAAACAGTACCCAATTAAACCTTAGCAACTAGCTCTGGAAATGTCAAAGCAATCAGACACGAGTGCCACCTCGATGTACTTGAGAAGCATGTAGTCCTGAGGGAGGTTGTGATCCTGCATGTAGGGGCGCACTAGCTTGTGAATCGTGGCAGGGATCACCTCTGAGGCTGCTACTCTGTCCAGCATACGGAACGTCAGAGATTCAACTGTCTCCTGCTCCACACAGACATGTCACCACCAGATACTACACAGCATATTACACGCAACCTCAAAGGACCAAAGACACAATAACATTAGGCAAATCAAGCTACAAACAAGAGGCCAACGGTTCTCATTGCGCTGCTGCTTTTGACATCATATACAATTAAATGCAGCGTACAAACAGACGGACAAATGCAAAAAGTGAGGCACATGATAAGCTAAGCTGGACAGAAGAGCTAAAAAATCTGCATTATCTTTATTTGACCTCGGTTGAGTGAGGGTGAGGCATTATCTTTATTTGACCTCGGTTGAATGAGGGTGAGGCATTATTTTTATTTGACCTCGGTTGAGTGAGAGTGAGGCATTAAGGGTGAAATGGGGTGCTGAGGGAGTGTCAAGAAATCAAAACACATGGGGCAAACCAGTTTTATATGCTGATCTATAAAACGTGACAGTGTTGAGTAAAGAGGATCAAATTAGGGAGAACTACTGACCCGAGCAAACTCAAGCAGGCCCAGCTTAAAGTTATACTTGTCATGCAGTCTCACAAGGGATCTCAGCTGCCCCAGTAGTCTGTGGAGCTTCATGTTTGAGTCCTTACCCTGTCATACATGGCCACAGAACAATACACCAAGTATAGAACCATTGTACAGATTAATCATTCAACAGTCAAGTGTCAAGTAGACTTACCAGGAATGTGAACTCTTCTGGGGAGGTGTAATGATGACGCTTGCCAGAGCTGGCAACAGCCATACAGGTGTTCTGTAGCACCTGTCCGAACTCGAGTGCATTGTGGGGCCACTTGGTGGCCTCGCTGAGTTCCATCTTAGCCGTACGCAGCTCAATCCACACTGCAATTAGGGACTGACAAACCAGGAGAGAGATACACACTGCAATTCTAGTTTTTCACACATGCACAGAACACCGTTCCAGAACACGTCACGGAGAAACCATCATGGATATATCGCTTACAAGGGCATCAGGGAGGTTCCTGATGGTGTATGGAATGAGGTCTGAGGCTAACCACGGCTGGATCTCCTCAGATAGACAATCCTCAGGAATACTGGCCAGAATATCCTCCACAGATGACACAGTGTACTCTGCACCAAAGTCACACTGCAACAATACAACCACCTCACCTCCGTCACGAACATCTCCACACCTCGTCAAGCTATTTATAGAAACAATGACAGGTCTATGTATGTCTTTAATTACAGACCTGAGCATCATAAAAGCTTGGTTTGTATTAACAGATACAGATATAGATACAGTCTAGAAACAAACCCTGTCCTCCAGCTCCTCAAACATGGAAGCCTTTAAGCACCTGATTAGAGATGAGGTGTAGGGTTTCTTACCTGATGTGCACCCCAGACTGTGAAAGCCTCCATGAGACTACCCTCTGACATAAAACGCAGGAAGATAGAAAGCATGTTGGCTTGTCGGAACGAGTCCCACTTCTCAGCACTACAGACAAACAGTGATGAATTCATCAATAGCAACAGACTGAGATTATATGTGCCATACAGACACAGCTCATGAGGTTGGGAGTCAGAAACAGACACAGCTCATGAGGGTGGGAGTGATAAACAGACACAGCTCATGAGCGTGGGAGTCAGAAACAGACACAGCTCATGAGGGTGGGAGTCAGAAACAGACACAGCTCATGAGGGTGGGTGTCAGAAACAGACACAGCTCATGAGCATGGGAGTCAGAAACAGACACAGCTCATGAGCGTGGGAGTCAGAAACAGACACAGCTCATGAGCGTGGGAGTCAGAAACAGACACAGCTCTTGAGGGTGCGAGTCAGAAACAGACACAGCTCATGAGGGTGCAAGTCAGAACAAAGACTGGTCAGAAAGCAACATGTAAAAGACGAAACAAGACAAAAACACAACCAGTCTAAAACAACACCCTTTCAAATTAGGCTACAAATTGATGATATAAACACATCATGCTCAATCGGCCTTAGGTCCTTGGCTTAAGGATTTGTGCTCTTTTACAGTGCAGACTCCAAGGTGTGAAAGCTGTAGTGATCACAGGCACTTGGTATGTTATATCAGGCATGTTTTTTGGTTCCTTGGAGAAGCATAGTTGATAATAATTAACTCTTCATGCCTATGCTGCTTATTATAATCAATCAGTTAGTAAAGTCGTGCACTGAGAGTGCCGACTATTTTTGCATCTTTTACATGTGATTTTCTGACCCAGTTGTGTTCTGACTGCGTTCATGACAACCTGTCATACCTAGTGTGTGATTGCAAAGGATGATAAATACCATAAATATAATTCCTTATCCCAGCTAACCATGATGCAATGTGCTGTTAAAACCATTCTCTTTAACATAGATTATCCAAACTGCAATTTATTTAGGCCTTAAGTTTCCATCCCTATTGAGTTAAGGTGGATGAGGACAGGGACCAGATACAACCCTGATATAACAGCCTTGCTCATCACAATACCAGGTCATCTAAATCATCAGACCAGGGGTTCCACCCACAGCATGACCACAGAGCAGTATTTCTACCTGAAGTCACTGATTCCATACAGCATCTGGTAGGTGCCTAGTCGATGTAAAGTTTCCATCACCTGCAACAAGATGGAAGAAGAAAGGGATGACCACTCATGATGCTAGACAGAGGAACACCAATGACAGCTCTGGCCAAACGAACATTGTTCTTATCTCAACATATGTTATTTATGGTCATTCATGCTTTTTAAAACATCTTATGTCACATGAGAATGATACAGGTGGTGGTGTTGACCAGCAGTGCCCACTCACCTGGGTCAAGTGGAAGCAGCATTGTTTGTTGGCCATCCCTTCCTTCATTCGCTTCTCCAGCTGACAAACACAGAGGCAAAACAAGGCATCAAGCCAGAGGACACGGGCCAAGATGAGGCATAATTTCCAAAATCTTATATATATGTGGTGCAACCCTTTCTCAGGTACAAGCAGTAACGCATACAAGGAGGCAATTAACAGGAGTACTTCACTAAGTCTGGTGATTACCCGATCTCGCGCCAGGTAGAGTAGTGCCCTGGTTGCCTCGTAGGTCGGAGGGGCAGCTTTCACACTGCAGTCGACCACATGCTCATCATCCTAGCAGACCAACACACAATGAACAGCTAAAAGGTAAAGCAAAGACCTTTACACCATGTATTAGATATTTTAAAGATTTTTTTTATTGTAACAGAATAAGGGCTTGGATGGGGAATCATTTAAGGCACAGGCACTTAAGTCTGAAACTCCCCTCAACCTTGGCCACTAATAAACTAGGAACATAGTGGTGGCTGTGGACAAGTGCATTCTGAGACTTGAGAGCTTGTCTGGGTAACACAGCACATTCAGCCAAGTGGAAACTTGAGGTATTGCAGTACGATGACCTACCCTGATATTGTTGAGGCATTGTACGAGCATCTGGGTGTGTTCCTTCACAGCAGCCTCACTCAGCTTCCCTGCATTCCATGGAGACAGGAGGTCCAACAGGTGGTTGCCACGGACCTTATGACACAGCTGCATCAACACTGTCATGTCATTGAAGGTGCTTCACACGGAGGTAGGTGGAGGGTGGAGAAGATTATCATGACAATGATTAAAATGATACCGATGAATAAGATCATGAAATTGATAATGATGATGATTATCAAAGAAAAATATATTCTTATGGAGACCTTAACGTGACTATCAGAACAAACTACCCACCTCCACATCTAGCTTGAAGCTCCGAGCAAACACCTCAGCCTCTGTGAACTGTTTCTTGTGTAACATTCTGGAGAACCTACTCTCTGGTTGGGCCTCTGTGAGGCAGCGAATCCTCAGCATGTCCACTGGCAGCTCCTTGTTACCCTCATCATTGTCCCTCACACCCTCAATGAGGTACAAGGCCTCCTACACAAACACAACCATACATTCCACCACACCGAATGATGTTGTAAATTCAATGGGAAGGGTAATCCCTTCTATTCATTGCCAGTGGTTGACCATTAAATGATCCACTAACCTGGGTAGTGGGACACATAGCTAGCCGTGTAAATCCACCGAGTTGTAGCGTATACACAGGAACGAGCGTCGGCAGATCACACACAGTCACAAGACAGCCTCCTGATGCCTCATCATCACACAACAGCACCACTTTACTGTTCTGCAAACTGAATCAACAACCACCCACATGACGAAAAGGACCCGCACAACATTTCTGTGCGACGAGACAACTGCTATCTCAACATAGACATTGTGACCACAAAACATATCTCAAGGTGGTTATTGCAGGCAAATATCACCACCTTTATTATTTCATACCATTGTACTTTTACTTGTATATTTTATAACATTACATAAGAGGCAGGTATTCAATAAGATAGGTTCTACAGGTGTATACCCATGGGAATCTTCTGCCTCCAGTAATTGGAAATTGTTAATGCGTCTGTCCCACTGTCTTAGGCAAACCATCATTCCGCAAAGCCACAGGCTGAGCACTCCCTGAACATCAATAACACACTATGTCACTCGCAATGCAAGTCAAACTATTTCTTAACAATTTCATCAAACACCTGCTACATTTAACTATATGTGTGCACAGATTTTTAATCAGGTAATGACGTACCTGGTCATCCAGCAGCACCAGGTAGGTCAGACACTGGGTCAATGCACACTTCATCACACCTGCTCCAGCTAACAATAAATACCAGGTAAACCACATCAAAGTCACTCAGCATGGAAAGCATATGGTGAACCACTGAGATATCAGACACAAATAAAATACGACAGTTATTTGAGGTCAACATGATATGATTTTGAGAGAACCTAGATTCACCTTGTGCTGAGGGAGGCAGTGTTATGTAAGGTATATAGGCGTTGCCATCCCATTGCCAGGCGCATACAACACTTCGACCATGTCCCTGTTGGTACGTGTACAGACCTCAATCAAAGTTAACCAATGAAAAAGCATGGTTTTTATTGTCAACCTGACACCACTTGCTATCATCATGTTATATGGATGCCATGAGCTGCACAGATACCATGACAATTACCACCACATCACACTAGCAAACTGCAACCAACCGCAAGCATATAACCAAAACAACTAGAGGACAATAAAACGAGGGTCATGTCCCTACAGTTGTGATGAGGCCTTGTCCCCAGGAGAACTCGCCCTCCATCACTCCTGTAACATCCTCTCCATGTTGGCCTGATACATCCACCATCTTGTGCGACATCCTCCTCTGCAACTCCTTTGCTTCCTCCCAGTTCTTTGCCACCAGAGCTGCAGATACCCAGAGATCAATGGAATTTGTAAAATGCAATTTCTGTGAATTGTTTAATATTGCGACTAGCGTGACTCACCTGGGGTATTATTATTTGGTTAGGTTAAGTGAACCCCACAGGTGGTGGAGAACTGTGTTGCAGAAACAGTGAGTTGCGATTTGGCATTTCATTAGGTGAACTATCTGGTCTGATGGCCATGATATACCGATGGGCAAGTCGAGTGTTACTCGGGCATTGTAGGTCACTAGTATTGTATTGGTTTACCATGCTGCAGAGCAGTGATGTCCAGCTGACTGAATATGTGAAGGTGTCCCTGAATCACAACAAGTAGGCTGCACATCCCTGTAACATCATTAGTCATTATCAATTCAAACAGAATCCATGTCAACTTTGGCAGTCAACATCACAACCAATAAGGCTACAAGCATCATCATCTGAGTCACAGCCAACATCATCTGAGTCACAGCCAACATCATCTGAGTCACAGCCAACATCATCTGAGTCACAGCTAACATCAACTGAGTCACAGCCAACATCAATTAAGTCACAGCCAATATTGAATAAGTCACAGCCAATATCAACTAAGTCACAGACAATATCAACTAAGTCACAGCCAATATCAACTAAGTCACAGACAATATCAACTAGGTCACAGCTAATATCATCTAAGTCACAGCCAATATCAACTAAGTCACAGCTAATATCAACTAAGTCACAGCCAATATCAACTAAGTCACAGTAAGTGAGTGAGTGAGAATAGGGTTTAACGGCACACCAACGCGTATGTGTTATATGGCGCCTAGAAAGATTAATAGGCGAAATCCGGGCCCAGAGTAGTGTGTTGCAGATACGGCTGTCAAAATGACCGCTCCACTCAACCACTTGGATCCCACTGTCCACCTACACGAGTCTCACCAAGGCCAACAGGTTGCCCCTATTAGTCGCCTCTTACGACATGCAGGAGGATACAGTGGGCCTATTCTACCCCCGAACCCACAGGGGGGAACTAAGTCCCTGACAAAACAACCAAGTCACAGCCAATATCAACTAAGTCCCAGACAAAACAACCAAGTCACAGCCAATATCAACCAAGTCCCAGACAAAACAACCAAGTCACAGCTAATATCAACTAAGTCACAGACACAACAATAAAAGCCACAGCTTATATCAACTGAGTCACAGCGAATATCAACTAAGTCACAGCTAATATCAACTAAGTCACAGCGAATATCAACAATGTCACAGCCAAAACAACTACTTCACAGGAAATATAATCTGAGTCACAGGAAATAATAACTTTGTCACAATCAACACTAACCATGTGACACTCAACACTAACCATGTCACAATCAACACTTACCATGTCACCCTCAACACTAACCATGTCACCCTCAACACTAACCATGTCACCCTCAACACTAACCATGTCACAATCAACACTAACCATGTCACAATCAACACTAACCATGTCACCCTCAACACTAACCATGTCACAATCAACACTAACCATGTCACCCTCAACACTAACCATGTCACAATCAACACTAACCATGTCACAATCAACACTAACCATGTCACCCTCAACACTAACCATATCACCCTCAACACTAACCATGTCACAATCAACACTAACCATGTCACCCTCAACACTAACCATGTCACAATCAACACTAACCATGTCACAATCAACACTAACCATGTCACCCTCAACACTAACCATGTCACAATCAAAATCAACTTAGTCACTATTAACAGTACAAACTTTTTGATTCATAACACACTCAACTCACCTGCATTTGAAAGAGCTGAGAAGGAGATGAGTTGGTAGGCAGTCGGGTTGCCACTAGCAGAAGCAGCATCCCCGAGCAGGTTCTGTACCCAACATAGGGAGCAGACTTTTCATCAGTAAAATCAGTGTTTGTATCCTTACCAGTTTGGCACAACACATGCAATTAAGCGTGCAAAATTATTTCATATTGTGCAGCCAATGAACGAATACCAAACAATGATGCACCTTGGTGAAGAGAACCTGTTGAGAGTCACAATGAATGAAATGGAGGTTGCCAGAGAATTCACCAACCGCAGCAAAACTACCATCATCGGTCAGAGCAAGCTTGTCAACTTGGGTGTCTGCATCATGAGAGAAATTACATCAGAAGTTATAAAGCCAATCGTTCATGCATATCCAAAATATGCCAAAATAATACCCCTATTGGACTACGTTTGGACTTTGAAATCTATATATCTATTTATGAATTATCCCCCAAATAGGAATCAAAACAATTATACCAAATGCAATAGTGGACTGAATTTCATGGCAAGATTCAGCAAAGATGGACAGATGTTGGTCTGCTGCTAGTAACATTCGCTCGTCTGTGGCACAGCAGCTGATGTGAGGAGTCTTCTCAACCTGTTTACAATAGCATTACAACCAAACAAGCAATAATAGCCTCACAATATATCAACAAAGCCTAACATAGAACAGATACTGACACACAGGGCCTCACAGTAATTACACAATGACAACCTCACATGGAATAAATCATAATAAATAGGAGAGGCACCTCATCTCTGGCTGACACCAGGGCATTGGTGTCCACCTGGTACAGCTGACTACCAGCTTCCTTCCGAGGACCAAAGTTTACAGTTTCATCCCCGCCAACTCCAACTTCTACATTGTCCCATGTGCCCATGGTGATGAGTCACTTCTATAGAAATCACATCATACCACAACCTTGTTATCATTTAAGACAAATCTTCTCATCAAATTTATCCAAGATTGAGAAAACTTGACAATCCATATCAAATACATATGTTGGTAAAACTTGTGGAGCACTCTGGCAAAGTACATTCATTTGGCATCAGCATTGTTCTAACAAGCTGTGTCAATTGTGTAAGCTTGTATCCAGTCATGACGGGCGTTTATTGGTGATGATCAGGCCCAAACACCGACACCTAGTTTTCTCCTGCCAGAACAATTTCGCTGTTTACCTATTCATATCTGCATATTCAACAATCACGAACAACAATGGAGTTGTCACCTTCATTTTATATTTATTGCCATCTGCTCTTAATGACATGGCCACCATCAAGTCTCCATCATGACACATGGTAGGCCGCTTGTGTTATATTGCCCCTAGAAAGGTTAATCGATAAGTTTGACCTGATTAAGCAGCCACTTAGGATAAATGGAAAAAAGAGGGACATACAAGTAGATGATGATGAAAAAGATAAAAATGCAAATAGTATCCTAAGGCAAGTCACCACCAGCCGATTGACCGGACCAGACCATTCCAGCCTCTCGTCTAGGCGAAATCCGGGCCTAATTGGTGTGTTGCAGATACCACTTGGCTCAACCACCAGGAACCCATTGCCCCAACCCCCCCCCCCCCCCCCCCCCCCCCACAAGTCGCAATCCACAGCCAACAGGTTGCCCCCTATTAGTCGCCTCTTGCGACATGTTGGTGAATACAATGGACCTATTCTACCCCCGGACCCACAAGGGGAGATAAACCCTTATGAGGAAAACTGGGCTGGGTTATAACGATGCATTCATGTAAAATTATAAGGAATTTTATGAATAACTTCCACAAAAACACTTTCCGCAGTAACTGTTTAAAACTACAGCATAAAAGTATTTTCATTACATTTTGGTTAAAAAGGAACACAATCATTAACAATTAAGATGTTTGTTGAAGGTAAAATTCTGAAACCTTCACATGATTCAAATGTTGACAGTCAACGTTTCACCAGGCAAGTTTCTACTTCAAACACGGAATTGAACTTGTTTTTTCCCCACATTCAATTATGAGTTCCTCTGCCAGGGCTATATTTGTGAAATGGAGTTACAAATGAGAGGAAAGAACTGATGCCACCAATGATATTGTCTGGATTTACACACAAAACGATCGTATCTAATCATTTGCTTCCACTTTGAAAGGAAGATTCAGAGAGCTTGATTGAACACATGAAGTTATTTTGCTTGAGGTACAGAAGCATTTCACCAGGCTCCAGAATTAATCTGATTTGTTGTCTGTTCATTGATGAGTAAGTTGATATGTTGATAAGCAAGCTGTAGATAAATGTTACAGTGTTGCATGCCAAGGTCGGTGTAGTTTTAGAACCCGGATCCGATGCTTCACTTTCTACAAATTTTTATTCTGCTTAACTGCAAGATTTGGTTCGAGGCCATTGTACCAAAGTACCTAGCGGAAAACTGATGCAAACACAAACACCAATGGCACGACTTCCAACAGCGAGTTTGACGACCAACAATATGGTATCAACAAGATGCAACAAAACTATGATGGTGTTAAAATACACAACAGCTTGCTTTCTTAGAGCCATGAATCAACGATGAAAATGTCTAGAATTAACAGGTATACCTGAATGTTATACTAAAAAATGTTCTCTCTAAACACAATGAATACTTGTGATATATCAGTTCAGCAACTGGGACTATGATTGGACCTTACTGTATGCGCTGCAAAAGTTCATGGTAGATGCCATCGAGGGGAGCTGGTAATGAGCACTTTCCCAATAGATGTCACAAGCTGCAGCTGCTTATGTGATTCACATGTGGACCGCTGTGACCTTGAACATCTAGCCAATTGAAAGTGTTGAATGACATGTTGAGATTTGTACCAATAATGTATAAACATGGCCATGAAAGCCCAAGCCGTTATAGAGGTGGAAGGGTGTCATTTCAGAAGCATATTTGAGTAAGAATATTGGTTATGACAACAAATACTACAATCTTGAAAACTGCCATCCAGCTATTTACATAGATTTTGGAAATGTATGAAGAAAGTAAAACAGTTCAAACTGGCAATGATTTGAATGTTTTATGTATTTTTAAAGGCAAACGTTCATTGGAGGTTTTCTTTATGTAGTTCACTATTTAATGTGTTTTGTAAACTTATTGTATTGTTTCGATTGTAATAACTTTTATATTTGTGGTTTGTTATGGTGTGGTCACGTGACCCACTTTTGCTGTATTTAAGCTAGAGCATGAGCCCGTCCGGGCATTTCCAAAAAAGTCGGTCTCCGAGCAAGTCGGACAAACCACACTAACTGATCTGAGAAAGTCTGACTATTTATGCTTTAGTTTGATTCCAGTTTTTTTGCCTGTGGTTAGTAGACTAATGAGCATTAGCAATACATATATAATCAGTAATTCCAATGCTGTCTTCTAGATTTATAGTAGGCAAGGCACTCGCCCCTGGTGTTTTTATGATCTGATGCCATTTTAGGGGTGAGGGTCCGTATGGCAGAATCTTGAGCGATATAAGCAAATTTGCTCCTTCTCGCAATGCAGACAATGGACAGTTTAAAAAACATAGATTTTCATATCCATAAATGTCTTACCATCAATCTTGCCTAGAGTGCAACAACAGTCATACTCCTTAATCAACAGAATCGACGAAATCCAACACAATTTTAAAATTATTGTCCAACATGGCTACCGCGCGAATCGAAAACATTTAGTGATATCATAGCGTATTAACGAGAATTAACTCAATTATGTTGCATTGTGGGAGTCGGCCATGTTGAGTTTTTGAACAAAGTTTCATGATGTGTCGTATTTTAGTGCTCAAA
The DNA here is from genome assembly GCA_034190875.2 of Urechis unicinctus. NCBI lineage: Eukaryota > Metazoa > Annelida > Polychaeta > Xenopneusta > Urechidae > Urechis > Urechis unicinctus. The sequence continues at coordinate 58,115,652 of CM067346.1, read as the reverse complement.
CAGAACAATTAGACAAAACTGTAGTAATAGAAAGTCCTCGAGTCATTTTGTGATATAATCTTGCATTTTGTCACAAATTTTTTTTCTTGGAGGGCTTTTGTAAGTTTTTAGCGAGTTCATCAGTCGTTTTGACTTAGGAAGCTCCGAAATCTCGTAGGCGGCTCTTCGCCTCTACAGCTCGTAAGTGAGAGATCGAAAGTAGTAAATAGCGCGGAGCTGTCAGAGGCGGAGTTTCTTGGCCTAAGGAAAATACTGGGTGCTGCGAGCACTGTAAGAATTATAAGAATAACCCGAGATATGGTTCAACTTTGGATTTGTTTGACTATAAAAGGCAGTGAGATTTATCCTTGGTTGTCAAACACATTTTGACTAGGCCTATCGCCATACCTTACAGGTAGTAGACTAGTTAGGTCTGTTTAACACTGTTAATAACAGGCTACCAACTCAACTATTGGAAGACATAATAAAGATCAAAACCAAAAGACAGAGGAATTTCAATGAATTAAGAAGTACTTGGCCTAGCCCAACAGACAAGAGGGAGCACTGGCCACCAAAATTGCTTCAAAATCTAATATGACAGGCAAACTATCGTTGTCTTACTCATGTGTGGGTTATTATCGCTCAAAAAAGTTTGATAGGACAGGAGATAGTCAGACTTTATCAAATTGATAACATCGGGTCGATAATTATACAAGACAAACCAGGCTTGCACTTGGTGTCGATATATTGTTGTACCATACAAGCAGTAAACAAAAAGCTGACACTGACAGACTGACAACTGTTGAATTTGGGCGGGTTTAATCGGTGTAACGTTTTGATATTTCCGTAAACAGACAATTATTAATTTCAAGTTGCGCATGCGCTGGCTTCATCGCTTGGCAACGATACTTTTCAAACTCGATGAAAACGATTTTTACAGTTTACTCCCATTCATGTATGATACATCGATCGAAAGGAGACGGTTTGAGTATTAGAAATATCGCGAGAATTATTTACTTGACCGTGGTTTACTTGGTGAAAAAAGTGATTTAGTAAAGTAATTCTCCAGATTCACGGAAAGATTTATGGACCCTTTGAGATCAGGTCGCTCTTCTATTTTCGATGTTGCGTTGGGTTAGTTCGAACGATTATTCTGTGTTCGATGCGTTAAACATTTTTACATTCCATTGAAGCTTAATTGTGGTGTGTTTTTTTTTAATCGGACCGTGGGAAGTTTATCAGATTTACGTTAGAAATTTGTGATGCAGCAAAACATTCATAACTCAAAAACTACAAGAAGCACGCCTTAGTGGATACACTTTCTGCAATATTCAAGTAAATTGCAAGATACACATCCAGACAATTTTTTAAATAAAGTACTCTAGATTTATGTTATGAGCATTCTACGTCCACCGAACGGCCTGTTTTAAGATTGAGAGAATATGACGGCCGCGCGCCGTTCGTTTGGACTTTGACAGTCTGCGGGGATGGGGTCAATACATGTCAATTCTACATAGTTCCTGAATGAGCACGCCTGAATCCTGCGATGTATGGAAAGTGGATATATCATGGAACCAGTGTATCACTGCTATTTTAATGTAACCCTCTCCAGATTTTTAATATGTTAGATGCAAAACCAGGGTTTTTTACGCAAACTCTGCGCATGAACTTACATAGACAAAGACAAAGCAACCCGTCTTTGAAAAAGAAAGTCATTTTCCTTGCGGATGTAACCCAGTTAACCAGCAGCCCATCACACAGCTACCAATTCTTGTATATTACCAAGAGGAAGAAGGTGGTTGGCATGAGCAAGCCTTTCCGAATCCTAGATGCTGCTCCTTGCACCACCCACCAGATGGCGCTACAAATCGATGTCAGAAGCACAGAAAGCCCCTCGGGGGAGTTGGCAACATTCATAAGCTCCCCCTGTGATCCCTCCTTACCATACTTCTCATCAATCCCTCTCGAACAAGACTGGAGTCCTCATAACCTGGTCAAACTCTGGACAGGAAGATCTCCAGCCAAGACTCCACCACCAGTGGTCAACGATCACGTGACATTAATGGCGCCATTGAAGTGGAAGCACATATGTGCTTTTAACCTGTGATATATCAAATTATATGAACGTGCAATCGATAAATTCGCCGTAGCCTATTATTGCTGTACACTTTTATCATTTCTAGTCTTATATTGTATTATTTATTATTGTTGATTGTTATAACTTGTACAGCCTGTTGAGATGTATATGGAATGGGCTTTAAATAAATAATCATTATCATTATCATTATGAATGTGAGTGAAAACATATCGCCTTTACTGAGACAGTCTGCGGGGATGGGGTCTAAACATGTCAATTTGGTCACAGTTCCTCAATGAGCATGCCTGAATCCTGCAATGTATGGATAGCAGACATATCATGGAACCAGTGTGTCACTTCTATTTTAATGTAACCCTCTCCAGATTTTTACTACGATCGATTCAAAAACAGGGTTCTAGCGCAATCTTGGCGCTTACACCCCCGAGAATAATTCAGAGATATTCCAGTGGAGTGATTATCTTGTTTAATTTTTTTTAGGCTTATTAAAATTAACGTATCAAAATATGAATGAATGTTGATGAGTTGTCGGACGTTATAGTCGTCTGTCGTGGCTGACAACATCAAAAGCGCAATTCGTCCCGTCGCGCGCAATGCGCCACGACGCACTAAGTTGCTCAGAGCTGCCGAGTCTAGATCAAAAGGATCCAGCAACGGACAAACTGTGTCTCTAACACCATAATAGCCTGGATTCCTGCTCATTGCGGAATCCAGGGAAACGAAACTGCAGACTCAGAAGCCAAAAAATCTCATTAACATTAATAGTATTAGAAAACCCCCATGTACTTAAGGGCCAATTTATTTCTTATTTTAATGCACTGGAGCGGTCCCCTGTGTGAGAAACCATCTTTATTTTGCATCCTTCAGCACCCTAATTAGGAGCACCTCATATTTTTTTTGCAGTACGTAGGTGGCCTCTAGTTGCCGAACTGCTTTAATTTGGAATTAGCTGGGGTCACAGATTGAATTCAAATTCACGGATATCATTTCCGAAAGTCAATCAAGTATTTTTTTTCGGTCTGGTCAATGAGTTACATATACGTATATGTAACTCCTTGGTCTGGTCAAGGAGTTACATAACTATTGGTTATATCTCCTTGGTCTGGTGTCTTAAATCCTGAATGTTTGCGAAAATTTTCATTGCTTTTAAAATCGACTAGTTATCAAAATTTAATTGCAAGATAATATATTGTTTATATTTATAACATAAATGAAATGGAACCAAATATCTTAACATAAGATCTTCGATTCCTTTCCTTTGTCTGAAATAACACGTGGATTTGTTGACAAACAAAGTCGGTTTCCAATCGCGAACGGACCAGCTGCTTTCGATCACTAAGTCATAAAGGTTTCTAGCCCTACAAGTACAAGACGTAACGTTTCTCGAAACAACGAAACGCGAATATTTTTAGATCGATTCAGACAACTACCAACACCAAACATACACAAGTGATGGAGTTATAGAATGCAATGATGTTTTACGGACGATTTTATCCCTTTTCGGCGGGGGATTTCATCCATGGTAATTATTTATAGTTTGATCAATTTGGGAAGCGGTAAAAAGTCAGAAACACAGCAACATGTTTGTTTACAAGTTCAAGACCACATGCACTGCGCATGCACAGAAAGACGACGACTCATGCTAAGCCCGGGGGGGGGGCACTTAAGTGTAAAGATATAGTATACATGTGCCGCACGAAGGGGGTGGTTTTTTCGACATCTCGACTTTTACGACGGGTTAGACATTCGCATAATACCTTGTACGATGGAGTATACTTTTTCTCATTCTCAACGAGTACAACGGGTACGGGTTTTCGAGGTCCCGCGGCACACCCCTATCCGAGTTAGGGTAAGTGCCCCCCACTTGGGATGCTAAGGCAATGCGGGAAATCGCGAGAATCAATAGTTTCCAAAATGGCAGACTTCGTATCGCGATTTGTTCGGAAACGAACTATCGATGCCATTTATTGAGGAATAGTGTCGAGTGGTAAGTTTTTTGGAGCGAAAGGTCTATTTTTTGTAAAGGCTCTTGACATATGAGAACCTACAAACTTTTCAAACAAAACTTTGGACTCGAGAAATACTTGCTTAATATAGACAATATCAACCACAGAACTGCTGTATCACAAGTTCACAACTACGCCTGAGCTCCCATCCATTAAATATAGAAGCAATGAGGGGAACCATTTCAAACCCAAACGATAGAACATGTCAGTGCTGCGCAATGCAAGCTACAGAAGATGAAACACATTTCATGATCACATGCCCCAAATATAAAAACAAAAGAGCCCCATTGTTTAACGATATTGACATAAACAACAAAAATTTTTCTCACCTGTCACCCAATGACAAATATATATGGATGATGAGTAACGAGGACAAACTCTTGAATAAAAAACATTGGCAAATTCATAAGGGAATCGCTCGAGATTCGCAAACTGGCTCTAAATGGCCAACAACCCTCAGCTTCAGGTGTCTCGGTCAGTGGTCTCACTTAGGAATCCAACCCTGTAACTATGCTTTATCTCAATGTGTACCGTTTGTATTGAAATGTCTTTAATTTTGAGGTAGAATTAGTTGCACACTTATTGTATTCCCACTGTATTGTATGTTGCACCTTCTCTGATCAAAATCATGTAAATAACTAGATTGTATATGCTCCTAGAGGGCGCGTGATTGCTAATAAACGTCATTGTCATTGTTATTTTCAAGGTGCGAAATATAGTCCTTCAACCCAAACGAGAACACGCCGACTGTGTTTGACGAACTCTTCGTAACGGTATAAATTCATGTTACCGTTACACCAGAGCTAAAAGGTTTCATGCCCTGTGGTTCGGCCGATGTTCAACAACCGACCGGATAGAGATGGGCTTATTGTTGATGCTGCGCATTCACAAGTTCACATATTGTAGTGTACTGTCGATTATTGGTTAATTGGTTGCCCAACAGACCAACAAACGAGCTGGTTGTTGGTCGGAAACCATTGGTCGTTGGGCTAATGACAGAACGTGCACACCTGAGGTAACAGAACAGGCAAAATAAATGCCCTAGTTACACGTAAATTGATTGCGTAGAGCGCAGAGGCGGTCGATTAGTAAGTCGATATGTGGACAACCAATAACATTTTGGTTATTCAGAAGCTGTCAAAATGATTGTAAGAGAAGTGGTATAGAGTTCACTAACATGGTTTAACTGAAAAATATAGAAATGTCCCCCCAGTCGGACGGTGATATACATATATTATAAGACTTCACGCCGGACTATATCAAAACGTTGACGTGTTACAAATAATGAAAGGCAGACCAGATCTAGCAGTCTAGTAGTAATAGTAATATGTTGGGAATAAGGCTAGAGTCTGTAGGTCCAATCTGGGCGTTTAGACTATAAACCACTGCTGGAGGCATGCCCGGGGGAAAGATCAGGGGTCGGACGGAAGGTCGTATTGGTGGGCGGTCCAGAGGCGGTCAAGGCATGCCTTGAAAGAGTTGACGGAGGGGGCTGTGGCCACACCCTTGGGGAGAGAGTTCCAGTCGGATACCACTCTCTGAGAGAAGAAGTTCGTCCTGCATAGGCGGGTGCTGTGTTGCTTGAAAATCTTGAGGTCATGACCGCGGGTGCCTGGTACTGACAAGTAGACAGAGTTAGTAGTTACTAGAACTGTATGAGCGATGATGAATCAAGTCCATTGTTCGCATGTATAGTCTAAATCCCTCACTTTGATAATGAAACAGTTTAGAACTCAATATCAATATTAGGCAAGTTACCTGTCCCCTTGTGTTTGACTATCTGATATTCCCATGTAAGTACAGAGGGGACTACCCAGAGAGATCGAAAGAAGTAAACAGCGCGGACACTGTCAGAGGCAAATTTCTTTGCCTATGGCAGTGTCATCCTGATGACTTAATTAGTATTTTACTGCCACAGCTACTGGTTAATTCAATAGTTATCATTTTGTTTTTATTTTGACAGAAGCATGCGAGAAGAACATAAAACCATCTTACGTCTTCAACGCGTTGGTCTTGTCACAAACATCGTCCTCGATTCTGCATTATGGGATTGGCTTCGTGCAGAGAGAGTCGTTACGGCACCACAGTGTGAAAAAATTAAGGTAGGAAAGTGTCCTAATATTCATCAGAGAAGAAGTGTAGTCTGGTAATTTGATCACCGCATTCAATTGCCATTGATTAGATGTTAATTTTCTGCGGTCAGCTGAACCACACACAGAGTGAACAAATTGGCTTGCTACTGGACCATCTCGCTAGATGTGATGACCATGCCTTTGATAAATTTATTCAAGTGCTTTGCGAAACAAACCAGCATCATATTGTGTCCCAATACCTACAAACCAACTCTACTGAAGAGCCTGCATATTTCTCACGGGCAAATACCTATGAAACTCACGATGTGCCAGATGCTGCGGGATACTCACTTCTCGACTCCTCCAACCAGCAGAGAGACTCCAGCCACAGTCATCCAAGCACCTCCCATATTCCAGGTACTCATGCTTCATCTGATACTGGCAAGTTTGATAGCACTAGTTGACACAACATCCACATCTTTACTGGCAGTGGAACATGATATGATCTGATTTTACTGATCTTTGATGATTACTTAAATTGCAGCTGACAATTCTCATATGTGACCCGAAATAGTCCCTTTTGTTTATTATTAGGTAAGAAAAGTATATTGAAGAAAGAAAATAAAGTGTTGATACGAAACAACCGTGAAGGATTGATGGAAGATATGCAGTTAGACACATGGGTATGGAAACAATTGACTGATGCTGGTGTCATCACTGTGCAACAGGCTTCTGCTATTCAAGTATGTCACATTAGTTTATTTCTTTTTTTTCCTGGTTTTCAAACTTAGTTAAAATCATACAATGGGACTGTCTTGTGAAGCCATGCAGCTCAATAAGGAAGCCAAGATATATTTGTGATTACTATTTTGGTCTCTGATGTACTGCATTAATTGAAAATAAACAAGGACCCAAAATGTCAATCACAACATGGCATGTTACCCATCTCTTTCCGCTCAATCACAACATGGCACGTTACCCATCTCTTTCCGCTCAATCACAACATGGCATGTTACCCATCTCTTTCCACTCAATCACAACATGGCATGTTACCCATCTCTTTCCACTCAATCACAACATGGCATGTTACCCATCTCTTTCCGCTCAATCACAACATGGCATGTTACCCATCTCTTTCCACTCAATCACAACATGGCATGTTACCCATCTCTTTCCGCTCAATCACAACATGGCATGTTACCCATCTCTTTCCGCTCGGATCTGGTATACATTATTGCTCCAACAAATGCAACTTTTTTTTGTTGCACTCAATGTCTGCGTGGATAATTGGAACTTACAGCTGTTTGAACACGCATTTTGTCTCCTGTTGTTGTAGGAACTCCACAAAAGCGAGGGTGAGCGTATATCTGCCTTCTTGGACCACATCCTGCGACGACCTAATGAAGATTTCATTGTCTTTTGCCAGATCCTAAAACAAAGTCGACAAGTGCACATTGTTGATGCTTATCTTAAACCTGACTGAGATGTTTGTCAGGATGCCATACCCCACCCTTTCCTTGTGTCCGTCAATGCTTGCAGCCAGACATTATTCTGCCGCTGTAGAATGGGCCAGTTGGATATGACAAAATGCATATTGTTCATTTACCGATTTAAATTGATCTGTTGACCTATTTGATAGATGGATTTAAGACACTGTTTAACATAAAGTTTTATCAAATATTTATTCTCAAATTTTGGACAGGTTATGTATATCATTGATCCAAGGCTACTTTTACTTTATAAGCACCTGTATACAAATAAAATGAAGCTAGTTATTTATGTGTGATTGTTAACCTTATCTTCCACTGAACAACTCTGTTAGTGGTAAAAATGGCTGAGTATCCCTTTGGTTTGTGGAAAGTTGGTGAATGACAAATAACCATTTGGAAGAACTTCAGTATGTTGATGAACTCAAGAGACTAGGTAATAAGGCATAACTTTTCAAACTTTTTCTGCACTCTCAATTCTCAGCTGGTATGTGCCATAATATGTAGGCTTTAAGAGACAGATTATAAATTGTTTGCCTCTTGAAATGCATTGCATTGGTAAACGATACCAGAATGCTCCATACAGCCACTGATTTTTCACTGATGTCTTGAAAAATCATACTTATTAGGATTGAACCCCAACCTTAAAAAATCATGTAACAATAAGGGCTTTATTACTCCATTGTAAAATATTTCAGTAATAGAGACCATTGTTACTCCAGGGTAAGCGATTAGAATAGTGATTAAAGTAGTCAACATACGACCGTCAGGAGCCATCAAGGGCAATGTATTCTGGTATTATGGTAACATACCGATACTAGAGTGCAGACTTTCATGGAGTAAAGAGTTGAGCAGTCGGCCTTACTTTTCAAAGACAATGTTCTTGTTGTTTGTAAACAGCAGCACATGTCTCCTAGAATTGTGATGACATCATTATTTGGACAGGAAGTTCGTAGCTTTGTGTCGCCTCTGATCGAAGGGGATTTGATGTTTTTATTTTGTAATTGTTACGGATCATACACCGAAGTTGTGATATGTTTTATGAATTCGATTGACACTGCAATCCAATGCAATGGCTTCCATTAAAGTAGCCATTCGTGTCAGACCTTTAAACCAAAGGTGAGCGATTAGAAAATGAAAGCAGCGTTTGTTTTAGACTTTCGTTATTTTATTGTATTTATCGCCCGTTACTTTTCTATGATTGTAAACAAAAGACCAAATACCTCAAGTTGAGGCTCATCCATGGGCCAAGATTATGCCTGCCCCTCTGAGTTTCCATTTCCAGGCGCCCATATCTAAAATTGAAACCAGAGCTTTTAATAATGATGTAGACTAGTCGATAATCTTTTGACTCTATTTTGAGTCGATGAGAAAATCTGGACATTGTACACACTGCCACTGGCACTGGACTGGTAGGGAAGGGGTGGCAGCCGAAACATTTTATCTGCCAAGTTGTCCAAAAGTAGGCTGATGATAGTATAAAACTGGCTGATTTCGGCTGGAACTTCACTACCCTGACAGCCATGTCACCAGGACGTTTTTTAGTCGTAGTGTCTATTGGCACGGAAACCGGGCCAATAACCATCCGCTTGATGGTTCGGTGCACGGGAGATACGCATGCGCATATGAAACATCCTGTGGCGGGATATTCTTTCGTCACTTTCGTTTCCGTCGCCGAGGTGGAAGGATGCCATGGACATTGGAGCGAGATTTGATTCTTTTGAATCACTGGTAGAGGGAGTTGAAGTGTTTGGTCAAGAAAACAATGTTGTATTCGTTAAACACGACAGTAAGACAGTAGAAACAGCGCACGTCAACGCCAGACGATGAACATGATGCTTGTCTAACCAAGACGTCATAAATACAGACATTTTGAGTAAACTTTTGCCAGGATACAAAAGCCTTATCATTTGTATAATTATTCAACATAGACTACCTATTATTTTGGACAACTAATCACATTTCAGTATTTGTCAACCTTTAACAAGACAAGGAGTCTTTCACCAATATCAAACAAATCAATGCAGACTGTCGAACACCTGAAAGTCTTCCGGTCCAAGAACATTGATGCCGAATTGAAAAATCTTTTGCCGTGCAATGGTGGACTTAGTAGTCATTTGTCGGGTTACCGTGCACGCAAAGATAAGCTTATTTGTTATTCGCACGGTTACTATTATAACATGACATCACTATCATCACATGAGAAGTACAGGTGTGAAAAAGATTATACATCATAAATACCCAACAGAGTATTAGGATTCGTTATCTCCCTGACGATTTTGGATATTTATAGCATAGGGAAATCAGGAAGAAATACAAGATTATGGTTAGAAAAAGAACCAGTTGTGAATCACCTAGGTTCTAAGGCTCAACAATGAGTACTTATAGTCTTAACAACCTATTAAACTGGCTTATCTTGTACATTTGGCATGCATGCATGTACATATAAGGCAATATCCCCTTAGAAATGTGTAAGAATCACGTGGTTCTCCACAACGATAAGGACGTCCTGAACATACCATTTCGTTCTTCAAATCAAAAGTACAAATAAACTCATGGCATGAAATGCAATGTTATTTAAATCTAGTCAAATGCTGAACCTAGTCAAATGCTGACTTAAATTGTCTAGTAGAACTGGATTTATTCAACACAAGCAAAAGATATCATGTCCCGTGCATATAGATGATAGTTCAGTTGTTTGCACGGTTTCCGTGCGAATAACACGCCATCAGAGCATTCCGTGCACGGTTTCCGTGCATGCATCGCGAGACTGTGTTGTTGTTGGCCCGGCTTCCGTGCCAATAGCAACTTCCTTTTTTAATATCACATAGATAGGGGTGGCAGTGGTTTTTTTCAAATTCATTGTATCTCGTTGAAATTATACATGAAGATAGGTATACTCATGAGGATTCTTAAAAGGTATGTTTCATTTTTTTAAGTCAATTATAAAAAAAGTTATTGAGGTTTCAAATTTCATGGTATTGCTCGGTTTGTGCCAGAATTGTACGGTAAGGGATAACAGCCGCTTTATTTGTCTTATATTTAAAATATGATAATGAAATTATACCACAAGAAATGTATAATCTAGAGGCTTCTTATGAGCTATGTTTCATTTTTTTAAGTCAATTAGTAAAAAAGTTATTGAGGTTTCAAATTTCATGGTATTTCTCGGTTTTGTGCCAGAATTGTACGGTAAGGGATAACAGCCGCTTTATATGTCTTATATTTAAAATATGATAATGAAATTATACCACAAGAAATGTATAATCTAGAGGCTTCTTATGAGCTATGTTTCATTTTTTTAAGTCAATTAGTAAAAAAGTTATTGAGGTTTCAAATTTCATGGTATTTCTCGGTTTTGTGCCAGAATTGTACGGTAAGGGATAACAGCCCTTTATAAGACCGTTGAAATATATATATATATATATATATATATTTATATTTGTATATATATATATATATATATACAACGTCAGGTAACGAGATATATGATACGATTAAACCAGTCATGGTTTAAAGTCTGAGGTCACTCGCGTCTTAAAGCAAAAAAGTTGTCAGAGAGAGATTCAAATGCGAATTGTTTAACCGCAATGGTTATGAATATTTGTGTGCCATTACGCAGCTTATATAAGGCTGGAGCGAACTCCTGATAAACTCGGCATGTACTCAGTGAACGAATCTGACACAAAACGTGGTTAACATAATCTCTTTGATGTGTTAATTCTGGGTGGTGCCCTTGGCGACGAGACGCTCGCGCAACCGTCACAGTAACTGTCGGCAGCTCAACATCTACTCCGTGAACCCTAACTGCCGAATTCCACGCGCCATCGCAAGCGGCATTTTGCCTTTGAAGTTACTGGCCTGTAACGGATAATTTTTTGAATCTACAACCCCAAATAAATAAATCAGGTGCCATTTTAAGTTCAAGAATCGAATGACATAATACTGATAAGCCAAGCTATGCGCTCTCCCGGTGCGGACATGACAGAATCGAACATTTTAAAGGCTAAAATACGACTGAACGGCTCATTCAATAAGAAAATAAACTTGACCCAAGTGTTCCACCATACTTGAATTATCCCCGTATATAGATGGATAATCTGTGCCAGATTGATAAATGAACGAAAATCGACTTTCTTTGACCCCAAGAGGTCAGTCGCGTAAGCGATCTTGAGTCGGCCGTGAATCATGTCAAATGGTTGTTTGGGATAGATTGTTTGTGTTTCTAGTAATTCACTACAAGGCGGTCATGAAATGAAAATCCCATTGTGGTCAAAATTTGTTTGTTTGTTGACCACAGAGAAATCGATCTGAATAGTGACTTTGCAGTGCACATTGATGGCAAAAAGACAAGTATAACAAATTCCAAGGTTCGTTTTCTGAGTTAGTCAATCTATTTTGTTTTTTCAATATATTAATTTTAACATATCTATTATAGTTTCCAGAATATGATCAGATAACAGATATATCCAAGCATCCTGTCTCCTGGAAACAAAATATATTCATTGATCCCTTGCATTATTTGCTCCAAAAGTTTGTGGTGTTAACTATTGCTGTTGTCATTGTTCTCAGTTACCAGGGCAGTCTATCGGAGATTTATCCCGGGATAAGTTGAAGGAATTTACGTATGACCACTCATATTGGTCTGTGGATTCACAGGATACTCATTATGTCCCCCAGAAACAGGTGATTTGGCTTATCTTACTAATAATACTGAGACACTACTTGTTGCACCAATAGATCCTCAACAATTTATCCACAAGTTAATTTCATCATAGCTGGCAATTGTAACTGCCTTAACTGTAGATACTGTTCATCAATATATGGCTGTTTATTACTGATGCTGCTACGGTAGTCATAAATTAATGCGTTGGTACCACTATGCTGTATAATAATAATTGCATTTGTCACAATGTAATGTCCATAATGTAACCATTGCTGTGGTAGTCAGCTTGTTCATTCCTCTTGTGGCTGTTGTCAGGTGTTTGACGACCTGGGTATGGACGTGGTGGATTCAGCTTACCAGGGTTACAATGCCTGTGTGTTCGCTTACGGTCAAACTGGCTCAGGCAAAACATATACAATGATGGGGCTTCAGGTACAATCCATTTTCATTACACTTCATAAAACGAAATTCATACTTTTATAAAGACAGTTTCTGACAAAAAGTTGTATGATGATTCTATTTCTCTTTCCAGAATGATGTTGGATTGATCCCCAGGATATGTCAGGTGACTTAATTTTTGATCTCTCATGATTCATATCAATTACATAATATATCCCCCACCCAATTTCTTGGTTGTCTTAACTTTGGGATTTGTGGATTACATTTTTTTTATGCCAACAGGAAATGTTCACTCGCATGAAGGATGACACCATGTCTTACAGAGCAGAAGTCAGGTGAGGGCGAGTCTGATTTCCGCCTCCTGGTATCTTCATCACTAGTGTAGCCAGTTACTCATAGATATACATGGAATCAGTATAGATAAGGCATCACGTGTAGTAGACAAGATGCCAGATGTAGAGTTGGTCTCACAAGTGGAATACTGAGTAGAGTTGAGTGTCACATGACATCAAGTGTGGAGTTGGTCTCACGAGCGGAATACTGAGCAGATTTAGTGTCATGTGGCATACCTACTGTGTAGCAGTGGCATCACTGACAGGCAAATGGAGTAGATTATGAGTCACATGGTATTGTAATTTTGATTGCAGTTATTTGGAGATCTACAATGAGCGAGTGAGGGACTTGTTGAAGCAGACTGGCAAGACCCAGCATGGCCTACGTGTACGTGAACACCCGAAGGAGGGACCTTATGTACAAGGTGGGTGTGTCTGAGTGCCTCCAGGTCAGCTCCCTCCTCTCATCATCTGTCTTCTGTCACATGCAAGATCGAGTTGGTAACGTCACTGATGGCGATACTTCAATGGTCCCTGCAGTTAACATCATCCATGTGTACCTCCCTGTTTAATGCTTGCAGATCTATCCAAGCACATTGTAATGAATTTTGAGGACATCAAAGATCTGATGGATACTGGCAACAGTTTCAGGTAACTCTTATATTGTAACCTCACTCACAGAGGTGATGGCGATCTTTTGATTGATTTGGTAGGGCTAGCAGAGGTTAGGGACCGGTGGGGCAACTTCCTCATGTATGTGTGATGTCTTACTTATTCAGAACAACAGCGTCGACCAATATGAATGACACCAGCAGCCGATCACATGCCATCTTCACCATCGTCTTCACTCAGGTGATGAATGCAATCTCCTGCTGTCTCCACTGGTTGTCATAATGAGGTCACCAGGTCATTAGAGATGACTCTCCTAAACTATTCTAATATTAAATTAAAACATCTGGTTGAATGAACAAATTGAAGAAATGACCTATTTGGGCTGCCATGGTATTGATCCTGTTGAGGTTACCATGGTAATGACCTTCACTCAAGTAACCACATTGATGATCTTAGTGAGGTTATGATAAATCAGAAAATTGACCTTGGTGTGTTTGTTGTGTATGTGGTGTTGATGACATGCGGTGTATTTGTGTGATAACAGGCTCGGTTTAGTAAGGACTCGCCCATTGAGACCCGCAGTAAAATACACCTGGTGGACCTGGCTGGCAGGTGGGTAGGCTGTAAATACACGTCTTCATGGTCGTAACTCTCATCACCGCAGAAATCAATTCATTGGATGCAGAATGAAAAGTAGACTGTGATTGAAGAAACCCCTGTTAGAGTGTGGATAGCCTAGGGATGGAAACTTAAAACTGCTGGCCACTAGCATCCAGGGATCTTTACAATTCTTCTTGTGATGGATAAAAACATTCACCGCTGTACTATGTATTTGACAGCATGTCAGGCTAGAGTGGTGTATGGCCGGGTGGATGAGGGGCTGTGTGATGGAGTTGTGGTCATGTGTGGTGCATGGCTGGGTGGATGAGTGGCTGTGTGATGGAGTTGTGGTGTATGGGTGGGTGAATGAGGGGCTGTGTGATGGAGTTGTGGTCATGTGTGGTGCATGGCTTGGTGGATGAGTGGCTGTGTGATGTAGTTGTGGTCATATGTGGTGCATGGCTGGATGGATGAGTGGCTGTGTGATGTAGTTGTGGTCATGTGTGGTGCATGGCTGGGTGGATGAGTGGCTGTGTGATGTAGTTGTGGTCATGTGTGGTGCATGGCTGGGTGGATGAGTGACTGTGTGATGGAGTTGTTGTCATGTGTGGTGCATGGCTGGATGGATGAGTGGCTGTGTGATGGAGTTGTGGTCATGTGTGGTGCCTGGCTGGGTGGGTGAGTGGCTATGTGATGGAGTTGTGGTGTATGGCTGGGTGGATGAGTGGCTGTGCGATGGAGTTGTGGTCATGTGTGGTGCCATGTTGTGTGTCAGTGAGAGAGCAGATGCTACTGGAGCTACAGGCCAGCGCTTGAAGGAAGGCAGCAGCATCAACAAGTCTCTGGTCACCCTAGGCAACGTCATCTCAGCATTAGGTAGCAGACAGCTTCTATTGAACTCGCAGCAATACAGTCCCTGTTGCATAGCTCTATCCGTTGATTTCTTTCTAGATTCATTTCATTTCATTTTCATATTGGTTTCATTTCCAGCTGACCTCTCTGAGAAGACGACTTCATCGAGGAAAAATAACTTCATTCCTTATCGTGACTCTGTTCTCACATGGCTGTTAAAGGATAGTTTGGGAGGCAATGCCAAGACCATTATGATTGCCAGTGAGTCAAGACCTTTTATGTAAAACCTTAGGGAGAAGATGTGTATTCCCTCCTCGGAATATTAATCAATTCATCATTTGTTATTTGTCAGTGAGATGCGTTAGAGTGGTATCTGGCTTTGTATTGATGGCCACTTCCCCTTCATCACTCTCACACTTGTCAGTTCTGTTTCCGGGGTTACAGCAATATCGCCAGCCGACTGTAACTATGGTGAGACTCTCAGCACACTGCGCTACGCTAACCGAGCCAAGAGCATCGTCAACAAACCCACAATCAATGAGGATCCCAATGTGAAACTGATCCGCGAACTGAGGGAGGAGATCGCTCGGCTACGATCGCTAGTTGGCAGTAATGTGGTGAGTCGTCAGTGCCCATGAAGCTCACCTATTGGCTTGATCACTGTTCAGAGTAGAGGGAGCAATTAGTCATACCAGAGACAACTGTAACTTCCTCTACTACAGCAAGCTGACACCTTGTCACCTGTGCATCCCTGACTAATATCGTAAGAGCCCGATGAGTTGTTTCTGCCTGTCATTCATGTGTTCTTGCACCACAACACACACATTGATGGGATATTCTTTTACTAATGTTCATCTGTGTGATGTTACTTACAGGAACAGGTATCTAGTCTAGGGTTATTTATGTGTTTTTATTGCTTGTTGATAAGATTCATTTCTTTCTGTTACCATGTTAATAGTTTTGATGAAGTTTCTGACCATGGTTGTTCTATCCTATGGCGACTGTTGTACCACTATTCTTTTTAAAGGTTCATTCTTAATCAAACAGTTCTTAATTTAAGTCGATGTTAACTGAAACTGTATTGGTGGTTTATTTGGCTTGTGTGTGCTGATACTGATGCATTGTGTTACCAGGACAATGTGGTGACGCCTCATATGCAGGAGAAACTCCATGAGAATGAGGCTCGAGTGAAGGTGCTGACAGAGGCCTGGCAGGGTCGATGGAATGAAACGGCCTCTATTCTTGAAGTAAGTCTCTCTGGAATGGCTTTTTGTTCAATGTAGTGCACAGTATGTGCTGAAGCATGCTATGTTAGTGACTTTTTGGCAAGGGGAATTGTATCCCACTGTGACCATGCAATTATATTTTCAATTCTGTTCACTTTCAAATGCAATATTTAATCATTATAATATCAGTTAGAAACAGTTAGGTTAAGGATCTTTGACTGGTGATAGTCAAATTGTAACTTCACTTCCACATGGCTAGCTGTGCAATGTAAACATTGAGCTTCTGGTGAAATGACATGTATTGGTTAAAAAAACCGTTATGATGTATTCTATTGCCGCGTCATATATATATATATTGCGTTATGATGTGATGGTCAGGAGGAGACGAATTTGGCATTGAGGAAGGAGGGCTTGGGCGTTGTGTTGGATTCAGGCCGACCACATCTCATTGCCATTGATGACAACATTCTCAGCACTGGCATCATGCTCTACCATATCAAGGTCAGATCAAGGTCATTGTCTTGGGGGTGCCATGTGAATTATCAGTTTATCATAGACACCAACATGAGTTTATATTGAATGATGAAGAAGGCTTATCAGTCCATATGTCACCCCAAATGCCGATAATTATTTGTCAAACAACCTGATTATATTTTTTTCACTGATCAAAGTTAAAAACACTTACATGATATTTAAGAAACTATCCTAATTGTTTTAAGAATATTTTGTGCATGGCAATGACAAGTTTGTGATTTGTTGTTCAACAGGAGGGGACAACAACTATTGGGACTGAAGGGTCCAAGAACAAACAGGACATAGGTAGATGATCGATCTTGACCTCTGTCTTAATTAATGAGGGAGGATTTAACCATCCCCCATGGTGACCTATGTCTCCCTGTTGAGACAATTTATATTATCTTCAATACTCACAGTGTGTTGATTTGTACTTGAGTACTGGACGTCGTTGATGATTCTGTTTGTTGACCCTACCAGTGCTCGTCGGAGAGGATGTGGAGGAGGAACACTGTTGTATAGAGAACCATGACAGTGTTGTCACCCTGCGACCCCTCAACAGTGCGCTCTGTATCGTAGATGGCACTCCTGTCACACACGCTGTGGAACTCTCTCAAGGTACCAAGTTCCCTTTTATTGTGACATATTTGATGTGGGGATAATGTGTATAAGGTGATTAATGCATTACTGTATATCAGGTTAGGAACTGTGGGTCTCTTTGTTATTTGTGCCACTGGTTACCAGGTCTTTTTTGTGCCACTGTTTACCAGGTGCTATTTGTGTGTCGGTGGCTGACTTGTGAGTGTCTCTGTGGCTGTGTGTTTTTTCTGCGTATCAGGTGCTGTTATGGTTCTGGGTAGATCCAACATGTTCCGTTTTAACCACCCAAAGCAAGCAGCCAAGCTGAGGAAGGCTTATCGTGGGGTGTGTCCACTTCTTCATCTAACCCTACTCAAAAACTTAGTCACAAGAATTGTCAAGATTTCTATCACGATTTAAGCATAGTAAGAACTCCTTAGAATTGTAGTACCACTGAGGTAGCAAGTAGGATTCGTAGCCTGAGGACAGCGGTTCGTATATTGCTACAATGTACTTTGTATATCAGTCATATATGAATGCTCTTGACTGATGGTGACACATTCATAGTGTATGACTGATGTTTGACACTGTATGTCACTAACATCTCATCTGTGTGACAATATTTCAGTCGGTACCCAACTTGAGTCGGCGTTCATTGCTGAGCCAATCAATGTCAGATCTCTACCGTTCAACTGACAACCTGTCACTCAGCACATCTGGGTAAGTCACCAGGGTCACCTGTTGGAGCAGGGTAGGTCACTGGGGTCACTCTGCAGGGCTGGATAGGTCACTGGGGTCACTTTGTATAGTTGAATAGGAAACTAGGGTCACTTAGCTTGGCTGAATAGGTCACTAAGGTCACTTGGTAAAGCCGGGTAGATCACTTAGGTCACTCAGCTTGGCCGGAATCATCACTGGTGTCACTCAGTAGAGCCGGGTAAGTTACTGGGGTCACTCGGCACTGGTTTAGTTACTGGGGTCACTCAGCAGGGCCAGCTCACTAGGTATGCTCACTAACCCAATGATTGTGTGGCACAACAGATTTATGCCTTGTAGCACACCTGGCCATTGTAATAGAAGTCAGGATGAATACATGTGTTATTATTATTGATTGTATCTTGTTGATTAGGTATCATACAGGTGGGATGTTACTGTGGTTGATAAGGTATCATACAGGTGGGATGTTACTCTGGTTGATTAGGTGGAATTCAGGTGGGATGTTACTGTGGTTGATTAGGTATCATACAGGTGGGATGTTACTCTGGTTGATTAGGTATCATACAGGTGGGATGTTACTGTGGTTGATTAGGTATCATACAGGTGGGATGTTACTGTGGTTGATTAGGTATCATACAGGTGGGATGTTACTCTGGTTGATTAGGTATCATACAGGTGGGATGTTACTGTGGTTGATTAGGTATCATACAGGTGGGATGTTACTCTGGTTGATTAGGTATCATACAGGTGGGATGTTACTCTGGTTGATAAGGTATCATACAGGTGGGATGTTACTCTGGTTGATTAGGTATCATACAGGTGGGATGTTACTCTGGTTGATAAGGTATCATGTTACTGTGGTTGCTTCTCTAAACGTGGATGTTATGTTGGCCGGAAATTAGATGTCTGTATCTGATTGTTTGGTTGGTTTGTTGTGAAGGTGGGACATTGATATAGCTCACAAGAAACAACTCTGTGATATTGAGCAGAAAAGGTCAGTATTTGGGGAGAAGGGTCAATGTACATTTATGTGTAATGTGGAGACGCAAAGAAGCTAACACGTCGGTGCTTATGATCAGGAGGGAGATCGAGAGGATGGAGCGACAGATTAGCAACGATGACAACAATAAAACCTCTGGTTTAGAGCAGCGTCAGGTCGACTTGGAAACTCAGAAGAAACAGCTGGAAACGATGCTCATAGCTTCGGCTTGGATGGAGAGAGAAGCTGATGCGGTGACTATTATCAAAGCCTCTCCAACATTTGGTTTCTGCTCCTGTGTTCAGATGTCAGAGCTATGACTTCTTATGCTATGATGTTTGGTAAGTGCAGCTGACAGGTGAGACGGGATCTTTGACACAGCACAGTGTGATGGACGATAGACTGACTGATCCCTCACACAGAAATAGGGATGTCTTCTCCAACGCAGGGAGTTTGTCATCTCATGTAAGATGCAATAATTGAAGGTTTGATTGATATAAGCAGTGGACCAATTATGATATCATGTCGTGCTGAACTCTCTCTGTAGCTCAACATGGTTTTGTGTGTGTGTGTAGAATAGGGAGGAGGGTGTTACCAGGGGCAACGATGGCAAGTTGCAGCTAAGGCAAGCTGTCCTGGCTGAACATGAGAAACTCACAGAGCAAGAGAGAGCCAAGAAAGAAGAGGTTGAGAAAGCAAAGCTGGCCCTGCAACAAGTCAGTCATCTTGTCACTGCAGTTGTAACAGTCCCTTTCACTTCAGTTGTAACAGCCCCTATCACTGCAGTTATAACAGCCCCTATCACTGCAGTTATAACAGCCCCTATCACTGCAGTTGTAACAGCCCCTATCACCGCAGTTATAATCTCTGAACTAGTATCTAAGAGCTTAATTACACTAAAGGGGGTCACTCTGGCTGGCTGTGTTATCTTACTTATTTTGACCAAGTGTAGAGTTCTGATTGGTGGAGGCAACCATACCTCCGAAAGCATAATGAGGAGCAGCTTCCTCGCGGTCAGGTGTTGATGCCATTTATGGTCACCCATTTTGTCGTGCTGATACACGGGTTATTGGGTGCAGTGTGCAGCCACTGCATCGCTGTGTTTCTATGCATTGCCAGGAACTACTGAGCCTTAAAGATGAGCAGGAGAAAGAAAAACAAGCCATCGTGTCACAGATGCTCGCTGCTGAGGCAGCCTTGGTGAGACAGAGGGAAGCCCTGACCGAGGCGGAGGGGGCACTCCTCCTCAAGCAGAAGGAACTGGAACAACAACAGATTATTGTAGGCTTGTCACTTTGAGTAGCTTGTGGTGTCACTCTATTCATCTCATACCTGTCACTGCATCCTTGGTGCTGTGTGATTGCAGGAAGTGGACAACCTTATGAGGGAACGTAATCACCTGGAAGTCCTGAAAACAGATTACAAAGAGTTCTACCGAGTTGCCAAGGAATTTGAGGAGGACACGCAGAGTCGGCTGCGAGAGGAGAACAAGATACTGTCCAGCAAGCAGTTGGACATTGTGCACCGAGAGAAGCTCATGTACGATGAATACACACAGAGACGCGCTGAAATAGAAACAACTCTCCTCGAAAAGAAGCAGGAAATTTTAGAGGAACAGGAGATACTGGAAGCAGACAAGGTTTATTTACGGGAGTTGGAGGAGAACTTTGAGCTGCTGAGTCCAGATCGGTATGCTGATGAAGAGAGGTACAAAGAGGACCAGGAGGCAATTATGGAGGAGAGGAAGAGGATTACTGAGGTGATTGAGGCACTGAGGGAGAAGGAGGGCAGTGTGCAGGGGGAGTATGAGGATGATATGGAACAGCTGGAGCGACGGAGGGGCAGTGATATTGACTCAATCAATGAAGCCAAAGAGGAGTTTTCAGATTTACAGCAGAAGTGGTCTCACGTAGTTCAGGCAGAAATCAAGGTCAAAAGTGATGCTATGTTGGCTGTGGAGAGACAGATGCAAGAGAAGCAAGATGCGTTGCAAACAATGACAGATAGTATCAGTGAGCTCCACGGGGAGGTGGTGGTACGGGAACAGCAGTTAGCTGACCTCCAGGGGGCGCTGTGTGATGTGGAACGAGGGCACGCTGAAGCCCTCCAGCTGGCCGCGGCTCAGGTGGAACATCAAGGAGTGCATATCGATGGTGAGGTGGAGGGTGACCTCTCTCAGATAGAATTTCAACTGAAAAGGTGAGTTATAGTGAACTGGATATGTTCTCCCATGCTAGTTTACCCAACTAGCATTGGGAATGATTCATGCTAGCATGCTAGTTGACCTTTGCCATGATGCTAGATGATGCATACCAGACTACTAATGCTAGCATGTCAGATGACCTATGTTAACATGCCAGATGCCTTCAGCTTGCATACTGGATTACCTTTACTAACATAGGATTGACTGTGTTAACTTGGATGATGACCAATGCAAGATAACATACTAGCTTGCAAGACGACCAATGTCAGACTACATGTGCTAGCATGCTAGATAAACTATGCTAGCATGCTAAATCAGGGATTTAACTTTACTCATTTTGTTGGTGGTTAGTCGGGCCACCAGGCTATGGAAGCTAGTGGCCCTTAAAATTATCAGAACAGTATATCATAAACTTAAATTCCCACTATAGTTGCAGTATTTACTTGGGGCCCCATATTTCCCCTAATTTTGAACCATATAGATGACTTGTCCTTGATGACCTGTTACTATGCCAACATGGAGGTCAGGATGGCCTATGCTTGCATGGGGGATATAGGCTAACATCACGGATGATGTATGCTTTATGACATTCTAGAATGCTAGATTACCTATGGTAGCATGGTAGATGACATATGCTAGCATGCAAGGTAACATATGCTAGCATGCTCAAAATCCTATGCTAACACAGGGATGTCCCAAAGATTGAATGTGGTCATTTGTAATTGGTCATGTTCGTTGATCTAGATTTATTTTTAAACATAGTTTAAAGGTGTAGTTTGGTTGCCAAATGATCAATAAGATTCTCAGAAACTAACAGCATGTCATCTTACAGAATGACTAGCATCTGGTGTAGGTAGGCTGTGTGGGCCCGACAATGACTGGTGGAAACTCTTTTTAAGTGAAACATTGACGTATTGACTTTTAAACAAAGCATACAACTTTGACAGTGAATTATTACACCGTTTCTTATTAACTGCAGTATCCAGGTGTAAAAGGAGAAAGAGTCATTTGCAAGTTGTGTCTGGTGTCTTGATTTCCAAGAGACACTTCCCAGATTAATACTCTATATATATGGCCTTGTAATAAATATACAGGACAGCTTCTACATTACTGGAACAATGATATAGGGAATTGGGGCCCCTCCCATTTCAGCAGGACTGACAATATCTGACAAAAGTTCAATGTGAGATAATTATTCACTGTTGGATGCAATGTCTAAATGATATATGGTGCATAGATATTACAACTATCAACTGTGATTGCTTGCAAAATGGACTTTACAGGACGGCTGAGATACCTAAGTGAGAATCTTCTTAATGTGTTCTATGTAGCTGCAGTAGTTGTGCTTTTGTATGTAACCACTCACATCAACACTACCTTTGTTGGTACAGTCATAAACCAGAAGGCAAAACACAATAACTATCATAACAGAAGAAGAGAACACCAAACTCACTCCAACTACACCCTTATTGCACCAATTAACTATCGACACGCTAGCCCCGGTGGCTATTTATACCCCAGAGACTGGTAAGGGTGGCTATTTATACCCCAGAGACTGGTAAGGGTGGCTATTTATACCCCAGAGACTGGTAAGGGTGGCTAGCGTAAGATATTCTCTGTGTGTTTACTGTGTGTAACCCTGCACCGCTGAACCTGAGGTGATTAAACAAGAATGACAAGCAGTGTTGGGGGTTTGTTGATGTTGTGCAGATGGGACAGAACTGGGGAAGATGAACAGGTGTTTCAGGTGGGGCAGTACAGGTATGTTAGAGTTGGGAATGGTAATAGTGGGGTTTTACATCACGAGGTGATATTGCGTCAGTGATGGATGAGGATAATTTAAGAGTTTGTACAATACTAGTGCATTACAGGTGGGACAGAACAGGTGTGTTAGATTTGGGACAGTACTGGTGCATTACTGATGGGATAGAGCAGGTGTGTTATAGTTAGGACTACTGGTGCAATACAGGTGGGGCAGAGCAGGTGTGTTAGAGTTGGTACAGTACTGGTGCATTACAGGTGGGACAGAACAGGTGTGTGAGAGTTGGGACAGTACTGGTGCATTACAGGTGGGGCAGAGCAGGTGTGTTAGAGTTGGGACAGTACTGGTGCATTACAGGTGGGGCAGAACAGGTGTGCTATAGTTAGGACAGTACTGGTGCATTACAGGTGGGGCAGAGCAGGTGTGTTAGAGTTGGGACAGTACTGGTGCATTACAGGTGGGGCAGAACAGGTGTGTTATGGTTAGGACAGTACTGGTGCATTACAGGTGGGACAGAACAGGTGTGTGAGAGTTGGGACAGTACTGGTGCATTACAGGTGGGGCAGAACAGGTGTGTGAGAGTTGGGACAGTACTGGTGCATCAAAGCTTGTGCAGTACAGGATCGTTACAAGTTCCGCAGAACAGGTGCATTAGGGATCAGTTATAACAGATGCATTATGCAGTAAAGCAATTAAGCAGCTGGTGCTATCCACCTATATTGCAGATTGGACAGCTTAGGTACGGCAGTGCAGATGTGTAGTAGGTAGGGTAATACTGGCATATTTTAGGTGAAGCTAGTACTTCTGTGCTGCGGTTGGGGCAGTGCAGTGTAACGTGTGGGACAGTACAGTTGTCATAGAGATACTGCAGGGTTAATTCACTCAATTTCTTGTACCTTTTCAATCCCTGTTTTAAATTTCCTCTGCTTTATTTGTCTTACTGTGGCTTGCTTATACACTGTAAAGCAGAGTTGGTGTTCATTGTAGTAGTAGCTTCCTAGAGATACTAAGTGGCTTGGCAGTGTTGGAATCTGTCTGGTAGACCTGTCATGCTGACACAGCATTCTGGGTGTTTCATTCTTCAACCCAGTCGTTGATGTGTTGTTCCTAAGAAATGCCATATTGCTTTATTGTGTGTATTTTGTTTTGGAAATGTTGACAAGCAATATGTAATTAAGTAACTGTGGCATCTGGTGGCTGGGTGCTGTATCTCATGGTTGTAAATTATTTCACAAACTGCTTGATTCTAAAAATATAACACAGCTGTTAGAAGTAATGTTGCCCTGAAAAAATACTTGGCTGTATGATGCTTGTGTTTGTCTTTGCATCCAGGATGCATGTCATTATCTGATGCGTGTTTGTCTTTGCAGCCTGGATGAATGTCATTGTCTGATGCGTGTTTGTCTTTGCAACCTGGATGAATGTCATTGTCTGATGCGTGTTTGTCTTTGCAACCTGGATGAATGTCATTGTTTGATGCGTGTTTGTCTTTGCAGCCTGGATGAATGTCATTGTCTGATGCGTGTTTGTCTTTGCAACCTGGATGAATGTCATTGTTTGATGCGTGTTTGTCTTTGCAGCCTGGATGAATGTCATTGTCTGATGCGTGTTTGTCTTTGCAGCCTGGATGAATGTCATTGTTTGATGCGTGTTTGCCTTTGCAGCCTGGATGAATGTCATTGTTTGATGCGTGTTTGTTTTTGCAGCCTGGATGAATGTCATTGTTTGATGCGTGTTTGTCTTTGCAGCCTGGATGAATGTCATTGTTTAATGCGTGTTTTCTTTGCAGCCTGGATGAATGTCATTGTTTGATGCGTGTTTGTCTTTGCAGCCTGGATGAATGTCATTGTTTGATGCGTGTTTGTCTTTGCAGCCTGGATGAATGTCATTGTTTGATGCGTGTCTGTCTTTGCAGCCTGGATGAATGTCATTGTTTGATGTGTGTTTGTCTTTGCAGTTTGAATGAATGTCATTGTTTAATGCGTGTTTTCTTTGCAGCCTGGATGAATGTCATTGTTTGATGCGTGTTTGTCTTTGCAGCCTTATGATTGCTGTCATGTGATGCATGTTTGTATCACAAACTTCATGGATGTTGTAGTTTGATGTGTGTGTTTATCTTGCAGCCTTCATGAACTCCTCAACTCTACTGATAATTGGGATGACAGCCAGATAACACTCAATGCTCCCTCCTCGTCTCCCCAGCCAGGTGACAACATGCCTACAGTGCAATAAATGGTTACAATCTATAATTTTTTCTTCATGGATAAATTGTTAAATTACATTAAAATAAGGAGTGGTATTTGATGGATGCAGTGATGTGTGATGAGGGGGATGGGGTGGAGACGGATGGCTTGGAAAACATGCCCTGTCTTGACGACAACCTCAAGGGATTCTCGTATGACCTTAGAATACAGGTACCTCCACACAGCTACTTCTTGCGGCACCAATTTATACCAGCCTTTTTGTATTCATGACAACAGTTGTATCACCCTCTTTGTGTCCAATTTTATTATGTTCATAATTCTGAAAAAGAAAAGCACTTGCCTCTTGTTTGACCTTGGTTCGTTTGACCTTGGTGTTCTTGTGAAGTAAGTTTGGGTGTGTTGTATGGGAGAGCAGCAGCTGTCTGAGTTGGAGGCTCAGCTTGGAAGAGTGGAGGATGAGTTGGTGGAGGAGAAAAAGGCGCAAGACATCCAGCGCCAGCAGCAACTGGACCTCCTGGACGAAGAGAAGTACCGGCTGTCGGAGCTGGAGCATGAAGAACGCATCAGCGCCCTCATTGAACAAGTGAGATTTATTAGCTCATTTAATAGGTAAGGCTAATTAGCTTATCCAACAAGAGAGGCTCACTTTCTCGTCCAGCAGGTGAGGCTTGTAAGCTCGTTCATCAGATGAGGCTGGTGAATTCATCCTTCAGGTGAAGGCCCATTAGCTCATCCATAAGGTGAGGCTTGTAACCTCATCCCATCTTCTATCAAGGAGTTGCTAAGCAGATGACCACACTGGCTTCCTGATTGTGTATTGACATCTCTCATCCATATTCATGAGACCAACCTCACTATTGACCTTTACTCCTCCTACCTCACTCACTTTATCAATCTGCCTGCAAAACCCAATCTCACTGTACTCTCCCTACCAACAACCTCACATCCTCACAACTGTGTGTGACCTTACACAGGAGGTGCGCAAGAGGCTATATGAGGAGAAGGTTGAGAGGGAGAAGAAACGGAAAATCGAGAAGGAACGTGAGAGATTAGAAAGGGAACGTGAACTCTGGCGCCTTAAGAAGGCTCACGAGAGAGATCTGGATAACATGAAGACACTTTACGAATCCAGGTTCCTCTTACTACTTTAACAACACATCTTTGATGTTGACACATTCAAGTCTTGTTATGGCAAAATGTATATCTAATTAAATCTATCATCTGTCCATTACAATGCATACCTTAAGTTTTTATGAAGTATTAGATTGACCTTCATCTTAGTGTGCAAGCTCTCTGGTAACAGAAGTTAATTCTACTTCATGCGGCTATGATTGGATTAGGTGTTGGTCTATGTTAATGATCCCATTGTTTTTCATTGCACAGATTTCTAAATCATTCTGAACATTTCAATATAGCAGCTTATTCTCTCCAGCTGAATGGGTTTTCACTTGTATCCTTTATCATTTCTGGAAGCAGTAGTCATGACAGCAGCAGTCGTGACAGCAGCAGTCGTGACAGCAGCAGTCATGACAGCAGTAGTCGTTTCAGCAGTAGTTGTGTCAGCAGTAGTTGTGTCAGCAGCGGTTTACTGGTCAGTGTGTGTGTGTGTACAGTCCTGTTGACAACCTCTCACTCAGCTGCAACCTGTCTTCATCTAACCACCAGATCTTGCCTAACTCTGTCAGTAAACCACTCCTTTTATTTATATCTGCCTAATATATCTATGACACACTCTCTCTTATCAACACTTTGAAGTGTCTCGAAGCATGAAGCAAAAGCAAGTTTTAAAACATTTGATCTTGTTTCACTTTGAATGAATATTATCATGTGTCAGCAGAATGGAGACCTACAGCGCAACTCATCTGTTCGCTCCAGTAGATCTGTGAGCAGGACATCTATGGTAAGCCATGCAGGGCCTGATAAGGCAAACCACTTGATGTTAACAAGACTTACAGCATTAACTTGAGTGTAAGGTTCACTCATTCATAAGCTGAACCCTATTTATAAGATACTGTTGGATGACAATGTAAATATATAAAGGGTTGGTGATGATACTCTCTGGTACTTGCCGTAACTTAATAGCTGGACTCTCATAGGACAGCGAGGCAGGCCTTATTGAATGTGATTCCTACTGCTTGCCCCAAAACAACTGTTGTATATCTGAATATCACTAACTATTAGGTGTTTTATGCAGTGGGAAGAGGTCGGATTGTGTGGGTTTTGGGGACAGGGAAGGGTGTGGGTCAAGATTTGTGGATGTAGGAAGATTTGTTGAAGTTTTATGAATCCACGCAGCTGCACCTTCCCGGTTTAAGACGACAACTGTTGGGGTCGAGGCCTTTTTGATTATAAATCAATGATTGATTGGATGATCATACCCGATGGACCATTATGGGATAGCAGACAATTCCCTCCATGAGTTATCAACCATTGCATTCATATTCTGGCGCAATATTTCCTAAGCTCGTCCATAGGAAATGCCCCTTATTTTTTTTAATCAAAATTGGGTTGAAAAACACTGTACTGCAGCCATGTCGAATAATGGGCTACATAATTTCTGTCTACCACAGAGACATGCTCAGTCCCTGTCTTCGTTAAGCAGTCTCCATGGAAACAGTCGCTTCAAGGTGAAAGAGAACCCTTTTGTCGTGACCATTCCAGCTTTTGTCTGCCGTGGTTCTGGCTTTGAGGCATTCTGTGAATTTGAGGTGCAGGTAAGTCTAGACCAATGTAATGTTTGATAGTTTAAGGTCATGGCTAAGTTTAGATATATTCTATGAATCTTTGGTTTTTTTTGTGGTGAGTGATGTCTAAATTCCCTTGTGCTGGGTTTCAGATGACAGTATTTGAGGAAACCTGGACCATATTTCGCAGATACACAAAATTTCGTGAATTTCATTGTGAATTGAAAGTCAGGTATCCCGAGGTAGGTCGAGTTTTAAAGAGTGATAAATTCATCAGTGTTTTTGTTGCTGTTATCCAATGATGTTAGCTTTGAACATGTAAGATATAGGAATGGAATGCATTTCTTTACAACTGCCTAATAACAAAGAATGCATTATAATAAACCTCAGAAAACTGGTGATTTGACAACTTATTGTGGGTGGAAACTTTACACAGAAAATAATTTGTTTCTTCCAGGTAGCAGCATTGTTATTTCCTCCTAAGAAATGGTTCGGTAGTCTTTCCGAGAAGTTCCTCAACGTTAGGAGGATTCAGCTCGAGGTAACTTCTCCTTATTTCCATTTCCTGCTCATCACTTTTCTGTAAACATTCCATGAATTTGGTTTGATTGCTTCATCTTTTTTGTCTACCTTAGAGAATAAGCTGCTTCGTATTTGCTTTTTAGAACTACCTTCAGAATGTGCTTAACGTTTTATGGCGACGGCGTAACTGCATCCTCCATCCTTCCCAGACATCCCTCTACTCCAAGCAAACTCTCGTCGACTTCCATCCTTTCTTTCGCAAGGGACTTTTCGAGACAAGTTGCCACAGTACTTCATGATAATTCACATTTTTTCTGGAAGAAAGGGATTTCGAAAATGCTATTTGTGTCATAGCGTACAATTTTCCTTGTAATGCATCATGGTTTCGTCTAGGGTTTTTTTATTTAATGAGCATTTTGTGGACCACTGATGCACTTATATAGTATTGTTTGAAAACAGTGTCATGTGACAATGTTGTCAAGTTTATGCCAGTTATATTTGCTACTTATATGATGGTAGTACCTGAAGATGTAATCGCTCTAGTTAGTAATTTTATCATTTTGTTTCTATATAAGACTTATATGACCTTTCTGCTTTTGGTCAAATCTTATTTAGGTTCTTGGTGTTTCATAACTTACCAGTACGTCAAACAGTGAGTCATAACGTTATGATGTTCATGTTTTAGGGCATGATTTGTGGATGTGACATTAAGACGGGTTAATATTGGGACCAAGTCATCGTCTCTTGTCGTCCTTCAGTTAATAACGACATGGTGTGTGGTGTTATTTGTCACGGAGATTGTTGCACCTTCTAGCGTGTGCTATGCATTATTTAACCACATTTACCAGCTTATCCTTTAGAAGTTGGATGTACTTATTTCAGTATCCTTGTACATTTACTGGAGCAGCTGATGTTTCATCATTTATAGTTATGGTATTAATAATTGAGTTTTACCCCTGCGATGTCACGTAGACCCAAGCGGTTATGGAAAGGTAAGCTTTCCCTAGTCATGATGTTACGTCTTCTTTGTTGGTCTGATTGCTCGGTAGGTGCTTTAGTGAGTATTATGAGGTATTTTGTTACAGTCTTGCCCCATTTTTCTATTTATACAGAGAAAAGTCATGAATGCCTATCCCCACCACCCCTTCTTTAGATACAACAACATCACAATGGATCATCTCCCTCAACCTTTCTCCTCCCCACCTCAGATGTCTTTTGTAGTTGGTAGCCAATACTGTTGCTTACATTACATTCAACCATTGTCTCACATGTTTCTATGTGAAACCGTGTCTGTTGATGCTATCTGCTGTGGTTTACTTTGTGCCCGTCTGTTGTATTAGCTGCCAGGTCAGCTGCCTCAACTTAGTTTCCGGACGCTTTTTTCAATGTTAGTTTAGAATACCAGTCCAGCTAATGATCTGCATAATAACTGTGCTATCTGGGAAAAGTCTAGATCTTAAACATTTTTTGCAAATGTAGAAATAAGCATAATTTGTTCATTGTGGTGTATTTATTTTACAAATAGGAATACATTTTGTATTTTGCTTTTATCAGTCAACAATATCTGCTGACTTAAAAGCTGTACAATTATAAAATACTCCATTGCTTATGTTTGTTGCCATGAAAACATAGTTTGTATACATGAACCCATGTTTTCTTAGTTACACCACTAGTGTAAATCAAATGACTCACTCCTGTGACATTCTTTCAAGTGCCTTGTTCATGATAAAATGAAACCTACTTATTTCAGGAAATGAAAAAAAT
The DNA here is from genome assembly GCA_034190875.2 of Urechis unicinctus. Lineage (NCBI taxonomy): Eukaryota > Metazoa > Annelida > Polychaeta > Xenopneusta > Urechidae > Urechis > Urechis unicinctus. The sequence continues at coordinate 58,085,399 of CM067346.1, read as the reverse complement.
GTCAATCTTCACCGTGTTTTGTCCCTTGTTAGCATTCTGTTAGAGCAACTTTTGGTATCTCATTCCTTCTGCGTTATTTTGCTAGTGTAAGTTTCTAAATTATTAAAGATACGTTTCCATTGATAGTGCAGGAATCACTTGGTTTGGTTGGAGGGATATGTTTGTTCACCCAATATTTGAATAAAATTTATTTATTTATACTATCTTGAACTTTAAGCCGCCACAATCCACATTATATATGTTGATGCAAACCGACTCATAACACAGGTTGAAACCAATTATGCTGTCCATCTTTAAAAAAGTTTGTCACGACCTTCAGTTGTTATTTGAGATAAGCTGTTGTATTCGATGGTATTTCAATTAACACACCCTCTGTAGAGGGCAATCAATTGAGAAGAGTTAACTATCCTGCAATGCAGTATGATACATCATAGTGCACAAGAGAGAAAGACAAGAGGAAAGAGATATCCCATTTGTTTTTCAATGCAAGTTAATGAGTTTATGATCAACATATGCTGACAATAAGCTTATTACAGAACAAATCATCACAAATTAACTTGGCACATGGGAAGTTGTGGGACAATAATAGTAACAGACCATTTTAAACTGTCAAACTTTGACCGCAATGCTGAGTCAGCAAAACTAAACACATTGAAAATACATACTGAAATTCTGTTGTTGAACTAAATGTCATGTTCTTAGCAGTTAATAAGAAGAAGACATTACTGCAGGAGGCTATGAGTAATGGTAGCCTTCTACTGCGCAGCTGAGACCCACATCCCATGCAGGGATGATATGCACAAATAAAGGTAACTCCTCAAAGATAGACACAAGGTATATAGTGAGCTGTACCACCCGCAAAAATCAACATAACAGAGACTTCAACAAAAAGAAGCATTTAACCAATTCTTAATGAAGCTATAGATGAGCACAAATCATTCTTGAAGAATGCGGTAAAAAACCCACGAAATGTCTCAAAAACAGCAACACCTAAAACACGTAATCTTCACACATGAATAAATGTATATTTTCACACGATGAACATTCAAGCGACACCACACATGACATGTCATGTGACACCACACATGACATGCCGTGTGTCTTACATCACCCTGCATCACCAACAGCCAGTAACACGATCCGTGTCAACTCTCCTTTCTAGCTGTCCCTTGCCTCTCCCTGTGTGACTCACCAGGCCATACACCATACAAGCGTCACATACACACAAACTACCATGTGACACCTAACAAGTCAACTGTATATGGATTTCATTCACAAATAATTCTTTGCGCGTGTACATAACTCTCCACAGCTTTAAATACGTCTATCTATAACTGTTACAACTCCAATCGACAGCCGTCATAACGTCTCATTCACATCCATTTCACCCTCGTCATCATCATTCGAGAACTTCCTCTTCAGGTTTCCTGATGAACACAACAAAAAAATTACCACAGTATCAGGAAAATGCCTGTAGCTATACCAAGGGGCTCACCAAATTACGTGACATTATACAACAACGTCATCTCTCTGCTGTAAAGATACTTGGCCAAACGTCAATCATTACGAGCATAATGAGGCCAGGTCGCCTCAAACAATCAGGAAGCTTTATAGCTGTACAGGTGTGATATCAGAAACACCCTAATAAGGTTGAATGACGGGTGTACAGGTGCAAATTCAGAAACATGTCCCTAATAAGGTTGAATGACAGGTGTACAGGGACGATATCAGAAACACTTGTCCTTAATAAGGTTGAATGACAGGTTTTCAAGGATGATTTCAGAAACATTTGCCCCCAATCAGGTGGATTGACAGGTGTTACCATAAATAGCTATCATAATAATGTGCAAAATACAGAGACAAATGGGCACCTTTTTGAGTTGACGATGACTGACCATTTTCTAGCGTTAATCTTGCCTTGTAGATGGGTTCATACTCCTACAAAAAGCATCTTGTAGTTACCATCTTCTCGTCAAAGTATAAACTAGGCAATGGACAATGGATGCTCATGTTAACTCAATTTACCACTAGCTGTCGAGCGAAGCCTTCGTTTGGGTTGATACAGAATCGTCTCTGTTGGACATACGAGTAAGCTTCCCTGTATGGTAAGCCAAATTTCTCCATGATGTAAGCAATGACCAGAGCCGCACTGGAAGAGAGGAGAGTTAACACACAATGACAGCTGGTAACATTAACTTATCACACAATGACAGCTGGTAACATGAGCTTATCACACAATGACAGCTGGTAACATGAGCTTATCACACAATGCCTGCTGGTAACATGAGCTTATCACACAATGTCAGCTGGTAACATGAGCTTATCACACAATGACAGCTGATAACATGAGCTTATCACACAATGATAGCTGGTAACACGAGTTTATCACACAATGATAGCTAATTACATGAGGTAAGCATATAAATATAGCTGAAAACATGAGCTTATCATACAATGATAGCTGATAATATGTACTAACAACAGAATCTAAATAAAATAAAATAAAAGAAGTAAAATCATCGATTGATAGTCACAACCCTCAAGTGGAACAAATGAATAAGAAGAGAGGACATTCACCTGCGTGAGATGCCGGCGTTGCCATGCACAAGCACCTTCCCTATAAAAGATCATCACAGACAGTCAGGTGTCAGATGCATAGGTCTAGCTCAATGCTATACACGTGTCAACCAGTGAAGTCAATCCACCTTTGGATTCATCATTGATTGTGAATTCCATTTATCATCTTCGTTGTTACACCAGACAAGCATAATATCTCACTACTGAGACAGGGGGAACTTACCTCCATTACTTAAGCATTGGTCCAGGAATTCTTTAATCTTTATTCAATCAAAACACACCATGATGTAAAACGAACAATAAATACATTTCAGAATTAGCCATATCAACTACATACCAATAGAACAATGCTATAGATGATTAGATGCTTGCATGCTGTATAGTTCATAACAGAGACATAATAACTAGCATAGCCTCACAATTGATACATCACATCAAACACTCAACATTCCTTCTTTCAACATCGTGAGGCAATAATCAGTCACCAGCAGCTACTTCCAGTGTTCAACTAGGGCTCATAGAACACTGATAGCAGACACCTGTCCACTTTTTAGACATCATTAACTATCTCCAAAAAATATAGATTCCATAACTTCATTCAGCGCTGAAAAATATAGTTAATAAATACAGCAGTCAATAAGCGTACCTTTGGGAAGTGCAGAATGATGTTTTCTGTGACAAGATCAGCGATATCAATGACGAGATACCTGACACATCGACACCACCTCATCATCATCCAAACCAAACTAGCCAATTGTGAGATCATTTATTGGTATAAATTTATTTACAGTTCATTAATATACAGAGAAAAGGGCTAAGGGATATCATGTGTGAGATGAACTAGTGCACCTGAAGAGGTGAGGGAAGTTGGGTTTGACAATGGCAGCCTCCAGTGTTTGCCGGATGCAGACAATGTGTGTTATCTGGCACTGCTGTAACGTCTCCACCTACAAATCAACAACAATACTCTCCTCCAGTACATCATAAACAACAAAATAATAAGGAAACAATACATCATTTGGAATGATAGACATATGATATGATGGAACATGAATCTCTGAGGTTGATACTGTTGGTTGTCACAGCAAACACACCATTCAAACACAATTTCAACCTCAACCTCTCTGCAGTTGAGCATCTATGGACTTACATTAGACCTTCTGGCCACTCCATATGGACCCAGGTACAGGCCAGGGATGATCTCCTGACACAGACAAGAGATTAACCCCAGTGCATGTTCTCATTTGACAATCACTTGTATTAAATAGTACACTTAATAATGATCAAGATGCCTGCCATGGATGTGCAGCTTAAATGAAAAGAGTTCATAGGGTATACTTCATTTCCCTTTCCATTTGTGAAAGTGAGCCAAATTAATTAATTGACAGCCATTAACAGTACCAACTACATGCTGCCATCAAAAGACACAATACCTGCATCTCCCGTCTCATATTGTAGGCCCAAGTCTGAAAAACGCACACTCAATCAGTCAGGGTTAAATATTAACAGGGGTCAACTAAGCCTGTATCTGGTTTCGGTTGTGATTTATAGGAAAGTTTTCCCTCAATAATCAGTTTGGCTTTTTTCTACTTCATTTGCCAAAAATACATCTTCATTAGCCATAAAATTTGCTTTTCAATCACCTATAGTTGTTGACATCAGTCGCAGTAGAAAAAAATTCAGTGCCACCAACAGACAACAGCATATTGAGAAACCCAGGATTTCCCTTGGAAATGCCCATACGGCCATAATAACGAAGAAAACGAAGACTTTGTTATGTCGACTACTGAAATAGATTATGAAACTCTTTAGGTGACTACAAGCTAAGCCATCTTATCCAAGTTGTTAACGGCAGCAGTCAGCTTCGGGTGCGTGAAATGTTACAGGTCCGAGTCCTCGGGCCAGGGATATCCCTACAGGACATTTATCTGTCTAAATGAAATGATGACAAGGCCTAGGGTAGCCCTACAGGACGTCAACGTAGAGTAGATATGTATATCACCGTCCCATCGGGGATAGGCCTAGTAGTCTTTACTGTCTTATGAACCAAGTAAGGGAGTAGCCGCGCACGACGGTAATATATATATATATACCGTCGTGTCTGAAAGTATGTGGGTCGTGTGGCAATTGCTTTTATTTTGCGTCTCCGGGGCTTACCACCAAGTTGTGTACTTACGTAAATATATATGTCGACAAATGAGATGAACATCCGCTTATGCGGCCTATTTTGGTTATCCACTGTCACGTGATTATTTAGCAATTGTCAAATGAACTTTTAGAATCACAACTTTCGT
>CM067346.1:58025528-58075528 GCA_034190875.2 Urechis unicinctus | reverse complement strand
GAATTCTGTGACTACATCAATTATGATTTTCAGGCTTGTACTAAATCTAGAAGAAACAATACACAGTGAACAAGACTGCTTGACTAAATCAAAATGTGATCATCTTTCACCTTGATCATTCTTTCATCCTAAATCATTGGGTTGCGGTTACAGCAACTGGCGACAATCTTTTGAAATGCAACCTTCACCGTTGGTGTTGAGACCTTCGCAGTAATAACCCATCACCTTTATTTTATAACTTAACAAGGCATCCACAGGATCTTCACTTCGGCTGAGAGACACAGCAAGACAGTGTTTCATTATTCCTCTTTGACCTTCACCTTTGTCGTTGAATAAGAATGAGAAACCCGAAAAACATGGACAGCACTGTCAAGACGTATAGATCCCAGTTGGGTCCGAAATAAAGACGCAAGTCAAACTCCCGGTAAAATTCGCTATGCTGAAAAAGCAAACCAACATCTCAATAATTTGGTAAGGGGTGGGGTGCAGATATAAGCATGACATGAAATTTTGCAATGGATACAGATATTCAAAGAAATAAACAAGTGAAACATACATCCTTGAGGTATTCCCAAGCGAAATGAACATTGAGCTTGGCCAGAGCAATGCTGACAGGGATATGAGCATCAACGCTTGTCTCCGCAGCCATGTCATAGAAACGCTTTGCAAGGTGAATATCCTGAACACAAAGAATTGCTTGGTAAGATAAATATTCTTTACATATATATATGATAGAGCAATGTGTATGTCATCTACACATGCCCAGACAGGTATTAACTCACAGGACACGAAAATTCATGAAACAAAAAAGAAACCTTTATATTTAATAGCATAGCAAAACAGCATAGCAATAGCTATTAATTCAACATTCAACCTATCAGGGAGGTATGGAATATGGATGCTCAGCTGAACAAGCCTGAGCATAACTGTACCTGTTTCATGCCTAAACCCATTTCGTGCATGTAGCCCAGGTTGAACATAGCCTGTGCATTATGCTGCTGCTCGGTGGCCATGCGGTAATGTGTGGCTGCCGTCTCATAATCAATCTCTGTTCCGTAACCATAGTAGTGGTAGTCACCGATCTTCACCCGAGCAGTGGCATAACCTTCATGGTAAAACACAGACACTATCACATGAAGTCTCAGTAAGCTACAGAATTCATTGAAAATATAAATAGCAATGAAGGTTCATGGGTCATGTTGTTTTGAATTCATGGTCTACCTTGTGAAGCTGCTCGGTTCCAATGTAACAATGCCCGCTGGTATGTCTCATTCTGGTTAAACAACATACTCTGCCCTGTAACCAAAAAACAGCATGTTGTTTCTAAAGTCAGTGGTATTATAATTCCCACTATGATAATGATTAAGATTACAATAACCATGACACTGATAACAATTATCACGATAACAAAAATTGAACAATGATGATAATTATAACAATCATTTTCATCTCCGCGTCCTTCACACCAGGACCCAGTAGAGCATTTAACCAACTATTAATAAATATAGCAGCTGACCTTGGTCGAGGATGTATGCAACATTTGACTGGGCCACCTCATATCCTAGTTCCCCCAGCAGTGTGTATTTGACAAGAGCGCCCTCTACGTTATCCTCACGATACATGGTGTGCGCGTCCATCAGCATCTCAGACCACTTCCCCCGCTCCGCCACATTCTTAAAGAGCTGCACAGACAGAGGGACAGGATAGGTTAATTAACACCAGGCATGGTTTACCTCCAAGGATTAATTAACACCAGGCATGGTTTACCTCCGAGGCTAGGTTAATTAACACCAGGCATGGTTTACCTCCAAGGCTAGGTTAATTAACACCAGGCATGGTTTACCTCCCAGGCTAGGTTATTTAAAACCAGGAATGGTTTACCTCCCAGGCTAGGTTAATTAACACCAGGCATGGTTTACCTCCCAGGCTAGGTTAATTAACACCAGGCATGGTTTACCTCCCAGGCTAGGTCAATTAACACCAGGCATGGTTTACCTCCCAGGCTAGGTTAATTAACACCAGGCATGGTTTCCCAGGCTAGGTTAATTAACATCAGGCCAAAATGGATTACCTCTGTTGCTAGGACAAATTAATTAATACCAGATTACCAGACATGGTTTACCTCTAAAGTTAGTTTAATTCAGCACCAGGCTAAGGTAGATTACCTGTGCAGCTAGGACAGATTAATTAGCACCCGACTCTATATGTAGATTACCTCGGTGGCTGTGTGGCAGGCTCGCAGTACCCCTGTACCTGTGGCATGCATCTGGGCTAAGTTGAAGAATGCCAGGACATGTCCTGACTGGGAAGCCAAGTTGAAGTACTTAAGTGCCATCTTGTAATCCCTCTTGACACCCTGGGCAGCTGCACAAGTCAAGTGGATATATCAATAAAATCCAGCATGTTGAGATGATTTTATGTCATAGCTTACTAACGACTAGCATCAATTGAAGTTGAGATTAGATGAGTGGTAGTACTGACTGTAGTACATGATTCCCAGTTGGAGTTGGCCATCGACCCAGCCCTGTTCTGCTGCCTGCGTGAAGTACTTAAACGCCTTGGCATAATCCTAAGACAAACCAAGCAGAACCAGAGTGACCACTTGCATGTCCATCACAAGTACATCCGGTATTATAACGGCAGCTACGAATGCTTATAACATCCACAAATAACATGTGGTATGTGACCAGAGACATACTAAATGAAATAACAGCAATCTATATATCCAAATAACCACCACGCTCTCTCCTATATTCTCATCCAATCACTTACATACTCAAGTATCACCTACATTGCAATGTTATAAAACATTTTGCCCTACAATCATCTTTAATGAAATATTATTACTTACAGTATAACCCCATCTAATTAACATCATCCCCATTTCACCTATATTCCCATCTTATCATACATATTCCCAATAAATCACCTCTTATCCAATGTCATCACCTATACTTCTAAATAATCACCATTAAATCTGTTTTAATCCAATTTAATCCTCTATATTCCCAAGTAATTCCCAATACATTCCCAAATAACTATTCTCATATATAATCACATATACTCCAATGTCATACCTGTGTTATAGTGTCAAGTTATCAACTTTATTTTCATATAATTACCTTTATTTCCATGAAAGCACTTAAATTCTTATGTAATTGCATACATCTCCTTAGCTCACATAAAACATGCAATCACTAATCACCTACCTCTCCCCCGAATGCTCCCCAACCCAAATGCACCCCACACCTTCAACAGTTGCTATCCTCACCTGATCCACTCCACGTCCATACATGTACATGTGTCCCAAGCCACTCAGCCCCACCGGGTTACCCTGAAATCATACACAGACACACATTACAACCCTACCAGGTTACCCTGTATAGGTTCAACACACATAACAAATCCACCAGGTTACCCTGTATAGGTTCAACACACATAACAAATCCACCAGGTTACCCTGTATAGGTTCAACACACATAACAAATCCACCAGGTTATCCTGTATATTTTTCAACACACATAACAAATCCACCAGGTTATCTTGTATAGGTTCAACACACATAACAAATCCACCAGGTTATCCTGTTTCAAAACACATTACAAATCCACCAGGTTATCCTGTAAAGGTTCAACCCCAGGGGGTGGGAACTTGGCCTTAACTCGGATAGGGGTGTGCCGCGGGACTTTGAAAGCCCGTACCCATTGTACAAGTTGAAAATGGCACAAAGCATAACCCGTTGTACAAGGTATTATGCAAATGTATAACCCGCTGTACAAGGTGAAAATGGCAAAAAAAGCGTACCCCGTCGTACAAGGTAATATGTAAATGTATAACGTATAATCCGTCATACGTCATAGGCATGATAAAAGTCGCTGATAAATCTAAAAATGTTATGAGCAGATTTCTGATTACGTGCAGTAACAACTTTGCGTGCTTGCACGGTCGAGCCACAGGGATTTGTATTAGCCAGCCGTCCCCTATCTTCTATGTATACATAAACCATAAAGGGTTTGTATATAGAGAAGATATCGGTTAGCCGGCCAACGCAAATCCCTGTGGGCTGATCGTGAGATTCTCTGGAGGGCACACAGGGACCATTCATTGCATTTGCATTGTCAACAATCGGTGGGAAATCCCGGGAGAAAATCTGGACTGCATGGGAAGAGAAAACATACCCAGCTGTACAAAACGAAACCCCCCAAAAACCTGTCGTCCAGATTGAAGCTGAAAATCATACCCCGTCGTACAAGTATAAGGCCCAATAAAACACGTCGTACAAGTCGAGAGGCCAAAAAAACATACCCCGTCGCGCAGCACATGGTTACTACATCTATACACTTAAGTGCCCCACCGGGGGTTCAACACACATTACAACTCCACCAGATTACATCATAAAGTGAGGTTGGGGGGGGGAGGTCATGTTAAATACCTTATCTGCTGCTTTCTTGAAATACTGGTAGGCTGTTTCATTGTTGGCTTTGACAGCATCACTTCCCTCAGAATACATCTACACAATAACACTCCATTGGTGACATACACTTCACACAGGCACATAAATCATCCTACACGAGACAGACATGTTTAGAGTATATGGGAATCAGAGAAGAGTGCTACCTTGCCCAGGTAGGCCATGGCATTAGGGTTGCCTGCTTCAGCAGCATGAAGGAAGTAGTTCATCGCTCTCTGAAACCACATCAGCCGGACATAAACCTCCACTTCCACCACACTCACACCAAACAACCATCGCTTGGACAGGAAAACTCACCTCAGGGTTGATATCAATGCCGCGACCACCCTGGTAATACAATTGACCAAGTCCAACCTGCAAGCAAAAGACAGGGCAGCTTTTATAACATCTCATCAGTGATTGGTTGGTTATGGCAGGTAAGACATCTCCAGCTTTCTGTCACACCTGTGCTTGCACATCCCCTTTGTCCGCGAGGAACTGGTAATATTGGATGAGATCGTCATCAAGGAGGCCGCTCTGGGCCCCCTGGTTCTCGGCCTCATCCAGTAGCCTGATACGCTGCACAGCGTTACCACCAGTCAGCGACACATCCTCCGCCACTGACCACATAAAAGTACACCCATTGTCATCAAGCTAACAGAAGTTTATCCATTAATAAAAGTTCATCAATTGATCATTCATTATTCCCTTCATCAGTCTGTTGATCACCTTTGCTGGCCACCTTTCTGTAGTAAGTGAGAGCAGTCTCACAATTTGCTTCCACTCCAAGTCCACCCCAGTAGCGGTAACCTAGCGCCATCTGGGCCATCGTGTCTCCCCCGAGAGCCGCGAATGTGTAGTACACCAGACCCTTCAAATAACAAAAGTTAGACTAATCAGAACATGGGAATTGCAGACACAACAGATAATCATTAACCAATCTGAGCAGCCGATTCATAGACCCCACACATGACCAATCAGACAGACCAATCAGAACACAAAACACAGAAACCAGTTGCACAGCCTACCTTAGCTTGACTCGAGTTGGAAGCAAGACCCATGGCATACATAAAACCCAAGCCCTGAAAACACAAACTGGCTAACCAGATACTGATGCAGAAAATCACATATTAACATCAGTCATATTTTCTGATTAACCTAGATGAGATCCTGTCATACTTATGAAGGTTTTCATGAATCAATGGTGGTTAACGCTGAAGGGTGTGTGAATCACCTGCTGGCCGGATGGGGAGCCCTGACCGGCTAAATGACTGTAGATATCAAACACACGAGACAGGTTCTGAGGTAAATGTTCATTATAAAGCAATGCCTCGGCAACCATCTCCATGGCAACTGTGTGGTTCAGTTTAGCAGCCTCACTCAACAGTTGATAAGCCCTGCAACAAAGCATAGGATTTGGGAGATGTTAAGATGCTATCAAAGAAAAGAGGTGGATATAGTACAATACAAGTTATGCACATACTATATATCAAACAATAGAATTTGGTGAGGGTTTGAGAAAGGTAACAGCTCATTGTGGACCAGGTGTTGACATTATGCCAGGAAGAATTCCAACACCCTCCACTATGATGGGTTGTTTGAGATGACATGTAGTTAGTGATTGACATATATTGCGAGGATGCACAAGCTCACTTGGTCACAGAGGTCAATGATTTACTAGATTGTAGAATGCCTCGTGCTTCCTTGTATAGATCCCGAGCTGCAACCAACAGAGGAAGCAGACCAATAGACAATATAGTGTAGGACATTAAGAAGTTGAAGCTGGAGAATTCACTGCAGAACAAGACACAATGCTAGTAAGGTAAGTATACACACCCACCATTATTTATACACAATTAAACATCCATTCACATCACTTTCGTAACAATGCGATATCCATTCACCTCAATTCTATGATGTCAGTACAACATTCCCTCACCTTGTTTCTCTTCCTCGGTAAGTTCTTCCTCTTCATCAGCCATAAGCATCTCCTGCAGCACACATTCTACAAGCTGATAGAAACTGACACGACCCTTAACTCCACAAACCTTAACATTGTTATGACACAATTGTGCCCTAATGCTATTGCACACCTTGAGGCTCTGCTGTTTTATACCTGATTAACTATGATTAAAATGAATGAAAATGGTGAATCGAGAGATTAAATGGTCCAAGAGGGATGTTTCTATAAGGTGAGCACAAGCTCATGATGCTGTGTGCAGGTTATGAAACACCTGCTTGTTCACCTTGTATGCTGCAGAACAATTAAATGGCGCAACTTACACATCACATCACAAAATGTGCAGTTGAAAATCATAGGTAATGGCATGACAAAGTCATGACATTGATGCGTTTCCTTTACTTTCACTGTCAGAGTTCAGTGGCAAAAGAGCCCCTAAATTACAGTTTTGACTTGTATATAGGTCGCTCAGTTTTTTTAATCAATCCAAAATGGGGGGTGGGGGGATAGCAACCTTTACACTGGGCCTGAAAAACATACAAGAGAATGTAAACATTAAAAGGATAACCAAGTGATAATAGTATAGAGAGTGGAAATAAGTTATGAGGTCCACATCTCATGGTAGAAATCTTATGAATTCTTTAACAACCATAAGACTGGTCATTCATTAAATTGTGGAATAATAATAACAAAATGCCAGATTCCAACAGTTTTCAGCTTGAATAAAAGTACTCATAAACTGCCATGCAAATCTATTGAATTTGCATAAAATCGTCAGATGTCCAACCTCAGTCAATCATGTCAACCCACATTCAATCTGTTACTAGATGCTACTTAGCCACACACACACCCATTCTCAATTGCAAGTTTAAGAATGGATCATACATCATACACCCTGTATCGTTATGAGATCCTTCCCATCCCTTGGTACTCATTATGCAACCAGCAATGCCTCTACCTTGTTCAACTTATACTCCCCACTTTCCAGCCGCCCCCCGCCCCCTCCCCCCCCCAAACATCCACCCCAAATGATCTCTTTCCAGTGCGGTAGACTCTTCGTATGACCAACCATACACATGCATGCAACCAAAGCATAAGTAAGTACAGCATGTCACAATGGCATATAAATTGAACAATAACACAAATGTCACAGGTCGGATTAAGCTAATTTTGGGATTTCAAGGAAATATCAGCAAAAAAGCAGATGGGGTGGACGGATGGACTGACAGAAAAACAGCCTGAAAAACGGATGCCAAAGCTAAGTTACATGATGAACTAAATAGAAAACAATCTCATAACACTCTGGAGCTTACATCTGTGGTCAGTTCATCAAGAACATGGCTGTGGGTAACAAGTTCAGGGTGATCCTCAAACTCCTCTTCCACGGTAGTATGCACCACACCTTTATCATCCATAATCTGAATGTAAGTTGCCAAGCGAGCCTACCACACAATCAGAAGTATATCAGTGATCTCAATATCAAAGGAGAATAATGCAATCAAGGTCATATGTGATTATAAACCTATATATTCAAATATTGTCCAGTGAATTGAGTAATATCCATCCCTACAGGGAGGAAAATTTGCCAGGGGATCTCACGAAAAAGGAAAAGCCCCCCCACCCCCAATTTTTCTCCTCGGATTTGCATTGATCTCAAAAATGGTCCTGGTGGCCACGAAATCCGCAGATTTCCGTGGATCTGCGGAAAATTGGCGTCCCTGTCCCAAGCAACATGACAGCATTGTGAATTATGCTCACCCTTCCAAACTCATCAGGACGGAAGAGGAGAGAAGTGTGATATTCCTTACTGCTGATACGCTTCCTATATATATTAGCAATGTCAATGTGATCAACACCCTTAATGGGGTCAGGAAACTCTGGAGGAAGCATGGCTTCCATGGGCTCCTTGTCCGTATCCTTAACATCAGATGCACTGGCTTCACCTGCATCCTTACTGCTTGCCGAGTGAGGGGCTTCACTAATTACCTCTGCTGCTTCATTCTGCTTCACTGGATTGCCAAACGTTTGCTCCTCATGCAATTCTTCGTCCGCAGACGCTTTTTGAATGTCTCTTGGCTCTACATTATCTGGTGAATCATCAATCACAATACTGGCTTCTACCTCTCCAACTTTGTCTTCTACAGTTTTTCCCTCTGATGTCATATCAAGATCACTACCATCAATAGGCAATTCCTTATCACCTTTATCCTCGACAGAAGAGGCAGCAATCTCGTTTAATAGTGCATTATCTTCACTGTTGTCTGAGGTTACTTCAGATTGGACTGCCTTACTACCACTGCTACTGCTTGGACCTCGAGGTGCATTTTGACTAGAATCACTTGTTTTGAGTTGGTCTCTTGATTGAGAAGACTCTTGACACGTTGCTACTGATAGCATAAATATAAAAAGGATGAATGTATGTCTGTATTGCAGACGACATCTGATTGTCTCCAGCCGCATGGTGTGTCCTGGAAAACATCAAACATCCACATGAGTTACAGAGTAGGTCACAAAGCAGCCAAAGATATTCATGTCACCCAATACTGTGAATAACCAAAATACATATATTCATCAATGACAACTATAGCAGTAGTACACAAGGCGACAAGCAGTGCCAGTACGCCGCTGACTGGACAACTGATGATTCCACTCACAATAGAGAGATATATAACCAGACTAAGTCAGTGGTACAGAAGACTTCAGTTAACTCATTTGCGTTTCTATTTGCCTTTTATATGCAAACTTCCTAAGAATCAGTGTTATTTGGCCACGTACATCATAACTTACAACTGAGGATGGAACATAAACAGAGGAACACAACGGAAGCGGAAATGTGGTGTACCAAACTATGGTATACCGAAAATGTCAGTGACAACAATCTTGGTCAAAAGCGAAATTACATCTTGACTTTATCACAGATTGGCCATGCGAACCAAGCACCAGTCACATCTTTGTAAATACCGTTGGTTGTTTGGTTAGTCACAGGATGTTGATGTTTTTTTTTATTTCGTTGCCGTTTTCCCGCATTATTTGTGTCAATACTGGTAAACATAGGAAACGCTTAAACACGCAGAAGTGGATATTTCCCTGTGCTGTATTCAAATTATCCCTAAATTTCTTGAATCCGAAGGCTCCATAGTAGCCCCACATATATCTCGATATCATGATGACATTGGTAATTCACCCTTGCGAGTTTCATTTCGATTCTCACACCTAAATCATTGCCACAGTGCGTGTGACTTTATTCCTATTCATGAATTTCTTGTACCATCATAGTGATTAAAGCCTTGAACGTCACCACAGAATGGAAGATTGGGTATTGATGTTTCATCGTAGTATTGCCAAATCTATAAGAAAGAAATATGTATCAATGTCTATTCAAACGACTTCAACATCGCACGACAGTTACATGAATTGACCCTGAAACCCAAATCGAACATGCTATGGTATATATTTTAAAAAAAATGCCAATATTCCAACAATATTGCAGAGATTTATACATTGTATTGATTTATTGTCCGTCATTATGATGGGATGTGTTGCCCTTAAACCAGTCGCATACTCGATGCTAGCTCCGGTCGAACGGTAACATGAATGTCTACTCAGACGTCTTGTAGGGCTAACTCGATGCAACAGTAAGTCCATTAAAAATACCTGGGTTCGAGAAAATATCGGGTTTGGCTCTTGTTTCTATCAGGATTATATACACCGTGATTTCTTATTATTTTGTTCACAACTGTCTCAGGTGAATGTAGCTAGCATTCAGTTGATCAGACACAGTTCATTGCTCGGCTTCATCTTATCATTCATATTTGGATGAAATTTCAACATAATCCGCTAAAAGCGCTTTTGTATTTCTACTGGTCTGTTGCAGTCACAGGCGCTTGGTTCTCGATAACAAAAAATTTCAAGCACCGAGCCGCTTTCGAGCCGCTTCCTATATGGTATAGACACTCTCCATGGCAGACTTGTTTGACGCTACGCTATATAGCAAATCCCATCCTGCGTAGAAGCCGACGAATGAAGAGATCGAAAGCTCGGAAGCGGCCCGGCGCTCGGAAGCTTGGCGTCGGGAACCGAGGGCCTGTGGTTCCAGTACGTATCAAGATCACTATAATTTGTCCTACAGTAGTTAGGAGGTAAAAGCTGATTAGTGGATCCTTTGACTGTTCGTCTTAAGGCGGAGAGGAGATCACAGAGTAAAGAGGAGTAAGTTGTTCGCATTCGCTAGTTATATCAAAGAGAATATATACAGCTTCATGTGTTATGAAAGTATTGGGTCTTTTAGTAACTGGTGGGTGTAAAATATGCATCATTAGTAAATTGTTTAATCATATCGAACAGACCAGAAGACGGAATCTAGATGGACAGGACTTGCATCACTTCGATATATTACATTGCTTGGCAATCGGTATTGTGATACCCTTCTTGAAAGTCTGTGTAAACTACACTGATGATGCTTTTGATATAAGGCATCGAAAATGGACGTGCTTGTGTAACTATAACTAATATTATAGATATCTTCCAGAACGGGTCCTAAAAACCACTCATTTTGGAAATTTGTTTAATGTACGTGTGGGAGTTCGACGGGTTGCAATTTGTGTAACCCTTTTAGAAAAAATAACCCTCCTTCCAAATAGATGCAATATTTGTCTGTCCATCCCCAAGTTTTTCAGTGTATGTTATCAGTTACACTGTGGTCCGCATCGTTCCAATGCTGTTTTTATGAGGTTTTGATGCGGACCATAAAAACATTTCGACCCTCTCTCAAAGGGGAATTTAAAAAAAAAACAAATACCCAATATGCATTTATGCGACTTCGGCAGTCAGACTAGCAGTCGCAAATATGCGACATCGGCAGCGAAAGGGTTAAGTGGTTGTGTCATTGCTCGACAGAATGCAATACGCCAAATAAATGCAATACTTCACGATTTAAAATACCATTATAAGTACAATGTGACCGTGATGATCATTTCTAAATTTCATTTACCCTTAATAATTCGAATAAATATTTAAAAATCCTTCGATCACATAACTGGACGCTGACCAGTCTGGCTACTCTCAGATCGAATTTCACCCAAGTTAAGGCCTGCTTAAAATCCTATTTCTCGTTGGTATGCTCTCGTCACCTTAGATATTTGTTATTTCTATTACAAAGCCGTCCACATTAATAGACTTATAAACAAAATCCACAGCTAACAAAAGACAATCAGACGACAGCTGACTGCCCCCAGGCAAGGCTTTCATTCAAAAACACAATCCAAATTACACCCATCTACGAAAGTGTCACCTGTTTTATTTGCTCGCCAAATCACCAATAGCTAGTCAATAGAAATCAGAGAAGCACTGGAGCTGATAGGTTTCCACAGTTTGACACTAGGATTGTGAAAGATAGAGGTGGGGAGAGAATACGCGGCTTATATGCTCTGTAATTAGCCGCGGCTCGCCTGTGGTTAGTCGCTCTGCGGTTTGTTGACAATACTTTCTGCTGACAAATTGAAGACAAATTAGCTCGGTGATGGTCGCTTAATCCGGTAGCGCGATGTCAACTTGATTCTGTGTTGTCTTTCTGAATGACCACTGCTGCTCATTTCAATGCGGGGGTCCTAGTATCCTGCAATCTTCCATCGACAAAAACCGATATAATGTTACCATCTGTGGGCACTTGCAGTTTTAATCTCACCCGTTCAGATTACAACGGCGGCTGAAGTTAACATCAGGCGATAATAACGGCAATCTGCGGCCTGTGTTTTACAATAATTATAATGCTCAACATTTAGATAAGCGCCGTTATCCGAAGAATTAATTCAAGGACATTGGCCGACAAATCAATCCTATTTGCTAGTATGCACAGGTGAGTTTTCATTAATGAAGCAGGTTATATATGTCGCTTTCCTAATGTAAATAGGAAGTTTGATACATAGTGCTAGTGCACATTGACTGAATAGGTCTACCAATTGTCCCACGACTTGAGGGGAATTCTGTTAAAAGACCTAAGTTTGCAGAACGAAGTGTGTGAGCAGGACAGTAGAAGTTGAGGCAGGTCATCTAGACATTTGTATGTTCATAGAAGGATCTTAATTCTATGCGATGGGTAGCCAATGGAGACTCGATAAAGGACGTGATGTGGTGACGGTGCCTGGCACCCAATAGATAGATAGAGAGATAGAGAGAGAGAGAGAGAGAGAGAGAGAGAGAGAGAGATAGATAGATAGATAGATAGATAGATAGATAGATAGATAGATAGATAGATAGATAGATAGATAGATAGATAGATAGATAGATAGACAGACAGACAGACAGACAGACAGACAGACAGACAGACAGACAGACAGACCGACAGACTTTATTCCAGACACAGCTTGCACAGACAAAATATAAGTGGTTCATAATATACAAAAAACATGAAATAACATGCTACAAAAACCGATATAATGTTACCATCTGTGGGCACTTGCAGTTTTAATCTCACCCGTTCAGATTACAACGGCGACTGAAGTTAACATCAGGCGATAATAACGGCAATCTGCGGTCTGTGTTGTACAATAACGGCAATCTGCGGCCTGTGTTGTACAATAACGGCAAGCTGCGGCCTGTGTTGTACAATAACGGCAAGCTGCGGCCTGTGTTGTACAATAACGGCAAGCTGCGGCCTGTGTTGTACAATAACGGCAAGCTGCGGCCTGTGTTGTACAATAACGGCAAGCTGCGGTCTGTGTTGTACAATAACGGCAAGCTGCGGTCTGTGTTGTACAATAACGGCAAGCTGCGGCCTGTGCTGTACAATAACGGCAAGCTGCGGTCTGTGTTGTACAATAATTATAATGCTCAACATTTAGATAAGCGCCGTTATCCAAAGAATTAATTCAAGGACGCATGCCTTACACACTTGTTCTGGTTGTATTGCTGGCGTTGTATTTGTACACTTGTTCTGGTTGTATTGCTGGCGTTGTATTTGTACACTTGTTCTGGTTGTATTGCTGGCGTTGTATTTGTACACTTGTTCTGGATGTATTGCTGGTGTTGTATTTGTGTCTATGGCAGCCTGCACAACAGACTATTAGCATAATCTAGGGAGGTGATAAAGGAGTGAATCAAAGTTTCAGTCGATGTTTTATCAAAATATCTCTTTTTTGTTGAAATGTTGTGAAGATAAAAATGTGCTGCCTCACATATGTTGGAAGCATGTATTTTACAGTGAAGCACATTCACAGATATTTAACAGCTTTATTATCGTAAAAAGAGAATCGTTTCCAACAAATATTTATTCATTTTTGTCCCATGGACGATTCTCGATGAGCAGTGGGCGGAATTATCACCATGTATTTGTCGCAAGCATGTTACATCGCGCATCCGCATGTTGTAACGGGTCACCACGACAAAGTACCGCACATCCGCAAGGTGTAACGTTTTCTTCGACGAAGTACGGAAGAAGCAAGCACAATTCGAGGTGATAAGAAATGCACTTTGCGAAATATAGCTCACAACGGAAAGAAAAAAACCGCCCCCACGCCCCTGACTGGGGCGAGAAACCAATGTATCCTGGGATCGTCCATTATTAAAAGGTTTAGAAAGGTCTTAACAAATAACCTTCCCTAAAAGTATAATACCCACGTGCTTGTCTGTCAGTCTTTTCAATCGTCTATCGCCTGCCGCGATCGCTCCCTACGCGCCTGTCAAACAGTATGACTATCCGGCAGGCACATCAACTTAAACCGATACGATATGATTGGGATGACATGCGTGCGACCCGACAGGGGACAGCACCAGTGCACACCAATTGCGAGCTCGAGGTTGGTCGAAATACTTAATGTCAACCTCTGGATATTGGTTTGATTTATGGTTTTATTTCGGAAACCTTATGACAACCTGCCAAGTTCTTCTTCAATCTCTGTCATACATTCTGTTCAGACAACGGAGAGGAGTACTTATGAGATTATGATGCCCGGGCCGACCTTGGGTGACTACTAGCTTAGACACCCTTGCTATATGCTGGAACCCACAAATACCGGTGTCTCTCCTCAACCCGCGCGATCCACCTATAGACCGGGAGCTCTCAGGCGGAAGTGCCCGTCTCGCACGGATCGCTGTGCACCAAGCTAGTTTATGCTTCGGGCGACAATGATCTTAAGTTCTATTGGCTAATCATTCGATATTTTACTTACAGTCCCAGATGAATAAAGCGATAGTGTTTTACTGCTCATAGTTGACAAGAAAGAAATCTACGGTGGCGCTCGGAGAGCTTCTCATATTTCTCACCAGGTGGCCTGTTTAGCATTGTCCGTGTTGTACCTTAATTGGGAAATTTCAGCATGATAATTGCAGCTTGGTTCGAGCGCTATACGAAACCCCGGTCTTGACCTCTCCAGACCGAAACAGCTTGGGGTTCCCGTCGACCTGTTGAAAAATATTTGCCCCGGTTGTGTTCGCTGCCGCGAGCCCCTGTTGCGATATTGTATGAAACGAGGGACGGCGATGAGGAAGCGCACATCACCTCGAGGCACTAAAAGGAGCTCTTCCATTGGTCAGGCATGCGTGGGAGGGTCAGAGAAACACCCACGTCCACTCCCACTTCAGGTTTTGTCTTGAAATAATAATCAATATGCGCACACTGAAAGGTAGTGATATGACTCCTGTTCGTGGGAAGTGTAGAGGGGGAGGGATAGATGTGATGGAGGGGACGTGGGGCTTATTGTGAAGGGAGGGAGGGAGGTGGTATAGTTTGGCGGAGAAGGGGACAATGAGCTTGGTAAGCCCGAATGCGCTCCTGACAAACCCCGCTGTTCCAGTAGACACTTATCGTCAAACAAGCGTTTTCTCGTGTTTCCCTAGTCAGAGCGGATCTGATGTACGAATCTGTCGCTGCATTACCGACGTATTCGTCTCGACCGATAGATATACGCAGCAGTGTGGAGACGAGTTGTATGAAGTATGATTTGCTGAAGCAGCGGGGAGGAGTAGACTCAAATGTCCGCCAACTCAAATCATCGCCAACTCGAATGACCGCCAACAACACAAATGATGAACCGCTGAAATCTTACAAATGAGCGAAAACGATTGCATAGCAAGTGAGTAACCTCACGTGATCGCATGACGTGCGCATACAAAGTGGAAAAACTAATGTGAATCTAATGACCACTGTCTTGTCAAGGTAAGATGGGAAGAAATGTGCGACATGTTTTTGAACAGCAGTATATTTATAACAATATCATATAGGGAAAGAATGGCGGTTGAGGCGGCCGTTGCTCTCTGTGTAAGGCTGATCAAATGAACCCATAACCTGGTCCTCGCCGCAGCTGATCACACCTTCCCGATGCCCCTGCAGCTCCGAGCCGTTTCCGAGCCGCTATCTATATACATGAAGCGCCTCTGTGACTGACCGTACGCATTATCAATACCAGAGAAACACAAACACACACCCTCTCTCGCACTCTCACCCTCGCTCTCTCATTCAATCTCTCTCTCTCTCAATCTCTCTCTCTCTCTCTCTCTCTCTCTCTCTCTCTCTCTCTCTCTCACACTCACACACACACACACACACACACACACACACACACACGTTTAAGTTACTTTATATTCCATATCTCTTCCACCATCAAGGACGCGTGCATTACTTGGTCACTGCCAAAATCGAAACTTGACCATACATTTGGTCATGAGAATGAAGCATGCGCAGTTTAACTCAAGTTTCGACACTCGTCCCGTGTAATCTGCTGTGATTGATGTAATTTCTTCAAATGAATCGCATGAAATTCGAACAGATTAAGAGATTTATTTAGAAATAAGTGACATATGAAAAACCAACAAGTAAACCCCTTATCCATCCTTCACTCTCTTTTGCAACCTTTCAGTGCTAACCAGAACCGATATTTCGTCATTCAGAACCATCGACCACTGTTTCCCTTCAGCTGCTCCCTATTTATGTTCCAATCATAGGCTCTGCTGTTGTTCAACATACTTAAAGAAATATAAATATTTAAAGTTGACGCGCTTTCTTGTCCAGGTATACACACGCCCTGACGATTTCTTTAGCATGTCTCCAAACAATCGTAGAGGTGTTGCCGAGGAATGATTGCCATGACAGGTAAAGTTACAAAACAGCCACTCACCTGGTATTCGGTTTCTCAGCTTACCCCCATGCCCATCGGGTAAGGCTTAGATAAGGCCAGGTGTTACAATAAACCAGGCTCGTTCTATTGCCGTTCCCAACAAGTTGATCCATTATTGACACCTCTGTGATTTAATCGTCAGAGACCTATGCTTGATTGAATATGTTTCATACCTGTCGGTTACATCTTACATGTCAAGGTATGAGGCAATTTAAGTACATCAAAGGGCCACCCAGACCAGCACACCTGCGGGTCGCTGGTAGTTATATTCTTAAGTATGTTGTGTGAGGCAATAAAGCTGTAACAAAAATATACAGAGATTATTCACTGGTTGTTATAATTGAATATCTTTGATATTAAGCAACTGGTCTGATAATTAGCAAAAATGCTCGGGTGTATGTTTTTCATTGATCTTCAGAAAACACACTCAGCAACACAGTAAACAGATTTGGACAAATGTATTTGGCACAATGGATGACGAGCAGCTCCCCTATTGACGAAGGGATGACACGATCCTACTGAGCGAATTATAGACTTGTTGGACGTGATAGCAATCAAGCCGCAGATGCATTAGTGAACTTACGCTTCAAAATGAACAAATGATTCCGTGGCAACGCTTTGTTATTTATGTCTCAGCGACTATAACGGGAGGTTAAGGAATAGTTATTATTCACGTTCCATACATATATGGCATTGTTCTTTTGTTTTGTCGTTTAAGGTGCATTTCATCATATATCATAAATATTGTTTCAGTTAAGATACCCGTAAAACTCCAATCGGTAGCGCCGGCTGATTTTGTGACCTATATTCTAATTCTTAATTCTGATGGGACGTGAATTATGAACTATATTTGGCACATGGTATACTCAACCGGACCTCTGCTTCGGAGGTCCGGTGGAGCAATAATACCCGTAAGTTATGGAATTGCGCATGTCGTGTATATATATATATATATATATATATATATATATATATATATATATATATATATATATATATATATATATATATATATATATATATATATATATATATATATATATATATATATATATATATATATATATATATACATATGGCATTAGTCAAGACTGGTATATCTATTTTAACAAAACCACATGATATTCGGACGGGTATATTCAGCTATTGTTGGAGTCAGGTTATAAGGAGGCAAATATTTCAAATATGATGATATTCAGTTCATGACTTAAAAACTCGTTCACCTGCGCGTCAAGTATCTCAATGTTCAATACACTAGTCATTCAACAAGCATATGTCTGAATGTGATAATCGCAGTTGGCTACCGTAACGTCGATAAGGGAGAGGGGTGAATCATCCGTTAGAAAAGTTCGCTCGACCGGAAAGCCAATAGAACAAATGAGGATGCATATTGTATATGGACACAGAGAATATCGCGAAACTTATGTTTACGCTTCATGGATTTGGTCAATTGCACACAAGCCGAAAACTACAAATAAAAACATCCCTCGCGATTCGCCTTTCAATATGCAGAGAACTGTTATTGCTTGCATGGATAAAACATTTTTTAAAAACCCGAAACCTTGGTTGAGGGGATAAAAAATTGTTGGGGCAAGACAAATAACAGTAGTTGCGATCTTGAAGTAACTTGTATACAGGGTATATTCCAATTAGTTTCTTCGACATTCTCAGGCGGCCCAGCACTCAGACAATAAAGGGGATAAAGCTGTGTTTGGTCAAGCAGAGGGGCGTTATTAATCACCAAAACTTCGTTTACAAATGTTTGCATATTGATCGCCATGTTTTGTGTGAGAAAGAAGACCGCGTGTGTGTGATTGTGTGTGTATGTGTGTGTATGTGTATGTGAGAGAGAGAGAGTGTGTGTGTTTGGAAGAGAATGTATAGTTATACGTCTAAGTGGAGCTGCACTTATATAAGTATGTATGTGTATGAATGTAGAACAACCGACCTACCTTTACAAATAAAATTGCATTCGTTTACAACATTATCAAAAAGGTTACATCTTTCTCGTGTCATTGGGCAGTGTTAGTCGGTGCCCTCAGGTTGCTCACGAGGAAAGCTCGATGCATCTCGGGTGGGGAGGGTGGGCGGGTGGGTGGGTTTGGAAGTAGGCAACTATCTGCCTGGTAGGCCCATTGGCGTCTTGCCGCCGACATCGCGCTACTCAGACGTTCCCGTCATTTCTCGCACTTTCTCGCGGGTAAGCTTCTCGTCTTGTCTCTTATCTCAACACGTAGGAGAGAGGAGCGTCTCTTCTCTTTAATCGCCGCCTCACTTACATCAATAGACTAACGAATTCACTATTGTCAGCTTTTCACTAGTCTCGTCACTTCCTTTGCTAAGCTGGGCGATTGAGTGAGTGATGCTGTGTCATCGCGGACAACCACCCGCTGAGCGCCACGACAAATAGGGTTGCCACATCTCCTGTGTTGACCTGCTTGCTGAAGAAGGCGAGGTGTGAAGGAAGTAACTCTAGCCGTCATAGTGATGACAGGCTGCAGAGCACCTAGTTGGCCTCATCATCTCCCCTCTTTACATCTAGCCATGACAAATCATGCGCTCTTAGATAAAGCGATGATGATTGGTCCCACGCAGGGGTACAAGAAGAAAAACACATTTAAAAAAATCCAGATGGCTCTGTAAGTTTGAAGCAAAGCTTCTTCGATTGTTTTTTCCTGCATGGAAATTATGATTATACTTACGAATGTGAAATGTATGTAAATTAGAGGATAATTTGGGGTTCTTTAATCGCATTTTTGTTCCATCAAAGTAAAACGTTGTTTAACACATTGATTGACATGTATATTAATAATGTAATTCATTTGTCACTTCTTTGTCTTGCAGCTTGTTAAAAATAGAACGAATCAACGCAACGCTATTTTGTAACAGGCACACATATTGAAGGGTACGTCATTTGTTATCCAGTTCTTGGGTGATTATACCATTTTTTCGTTTTAGATACTTTGTATCATGGAAACATAACGACTGTTAAGCAAAATACACAACACACTGGGCCAAAAGTTAATAAGGCCAACATTTTCTCACAACGCAGTTTACCAGAACGCTTTCTCAATACCAGTGATTGCCGCTGTATACCGTACCTACTAGAACTGCTAACTTCGTTGAGCTGTCTGTGAGAGCAGATTTCATAAAGGGTGGATGCGCATGGAAATGGGTCATGTATGGGATACTAGGCCGGTCCGCTAGCAACTACATTTCATGGTGCGTATAAGCACTGAATAAACTACAGAACAATTTACACTTTCGAAGCTTGGAGGAAGTTTATTGAACTCTCGTTTATTTCCTAAAGGCTACTTTATGTAATGACAACAGCAGTCCTCCAACTCAGTTGGATGAGCATCAAACCTAATCGCAGTAACAGCTTCATTAGTTATCGAGGACCCGCACATCAAAGCGAGGCCCGCGTCCGGACGTGCCGCTGTCGTCTGAAGAGTAGCCATTTTGGGCGGGAACGCTTGGCATGGGGCATCTAGGCAACGTGCTGGATTGGACTACCACACCCTCATTTTCCAAATAATTAAACCTCTATGAACAATTGTAGTGATGTGCAAATTGAAGAAATGTCGTTGGTGTAGACCTGAGTAATACAGATTAGGTTAAGAAGCGTTCTCGCGCGGTTTTAAGTAGACGACGCAGAAGTTCTGTCCATCACACATCTGCGCATCCTAATTAACGAACTTCTTGTCTTTGAAACATTGATGGATCAAACGCAGGGTAGCTATAATGGCAAGCATTTCCTTAGGTCGGATTCGCTTGAGCAAAATAATTCATTAACATATTGACTGTCATGTTGTGATACATTCCAACGATGCAGGATGAAATGCACATATTTAACCAGTATATAATTACTTTTAATACTACTGTAATTATCATATGACAGCAGAGTATATGTAACTTTTGTAAAATGCCAATAGTAAACACCCGAATGCAATGTATGATGATTTATCCACCGCCTAACGATTTCGTAGATAAATATATATATATACATATATATATATATATATATATATATATATATATATATATATATATATATATATATATATATATATATATATATATATATATATATATATATATATATATATATATAGTGTATAGTCTTTCGTTGTAGTTTGTATTCTTAACCCACTCGCCATACTATTGTAGAAGTCTGTTTGTTAAACAAATTTAAATCATGGGGGCATTCATTTATAGTCCATGTCCGCATATCTCATTGTGGCTGGTCGACTTCATCCCTGTAATTAATGACATAACTATGGGGATGCTCCACCGGTGATTATGATAAGACGACACGTGCTATGACGGCCAGTAGCGAGGGGTGTGAAGACTCCATTCTTGGTCATGGGGGTTTACGACTCAAAACGATTCACATTTCATTCGCAAAAGCTCTGTGATCCGGAATTCAGCGCTTACTATTGGTCACCCTTGTATTTCAAGGGGGCGTGGTCTTTGAAGAAATGGGCGTGTCTTTTTGTTATTCAAATGAACCGTGTCGGTGGAGCGCTCCTGAATAGGATAAAACCACTCAACCAGTATCCCCCACACTGTCACTACCATCTATACACCATGTAAGCGGATTGGTAGCCCATCTGAAGGGATTAGATGTATTCACCAGTCGCACAGCTCTCAGCAAGGGTGTTTGCAATCCCCGAGTTTGTTTTCAAAGCATAAGCCTGTGAATGTGTGTGACATATAGTCGCATATTGACGAAGCAGTGGTTAAGTGGACACGGAGCAGGATCGCTTTCAGGACACTCTTCACTTCACGTCTATTGCGCCTCCTGACCAAATATAAACAACCCTCGAGCGACGTCTCGCGACAGTGGAAGTTGAGTCAGGTATATGTCAGTTACTAACGGTTCTGTCCAAGTCGTTTATGATGAAGGCAGCCGACAAGAGCGACACTTTCTCTCATCCATTCAGCATCAGCAGGATGCTGGCAGAGACGACGCCAGTCGTTTCACGTCATCTTCCCAAGATAACAGGGTCTCAACATCTGACGACGCCATTTTCTCAGGTCGAACAACTAGTGAAAACATCATCGTCATCCTCATCTGTCACAGTTAGTCCCCTAAGAGACTCACCGACAAGCCGCCAACTGTCAGGGGATACAGAAAACGAGCACTTTGAGCGCTCTGTCGTACAGGAAGGGGAACTAAGGAGAGAAACCGGTAAGGAAAACCCCAGTTCGCCATTAGCAACCATCACAAGTCCCTCTCGCTCCGTGTCGATCGACGAGGACTTATCCGACGTCAACGTCGACGACGATATCGATGTCGGAAGTGTGTCCGAAAATTCGACGAGTTTCGTCGATGACTCGAGGTTGAATTACAGCAACACGTCATTGGAGCATGTTGATGCTTGTACTGGTGACGTCACATCGGGAGAGACCCCTTGCAGCGACCCAGACGCTGGGCGGAGTACGGTGACCAGAGACGACCCGGAGAAGCCGGCGTACAGCTATAATGCTCTCATTATGATGGCTATCCGTAGCAGCGCCGACAAACGGCTAACGCTCAGCGGAATCTACGACTTCATCATGAAAAACTTCCCATATTATAAAACGAACAAACAAGGCTGGCAGAATTCTATTCGTCATAACTTGAGTCTCAATAAGTGTTTCGTAAAGGTGCCGCGGCACTATGACGATCCAGGCAAAGGTAACTATTGGATGTTAGATCCGTCCGCCGACGATGTCTACATCGGCGGTACGTCGGGTAAGCTACGCCGGCGGAGCTCGGGCAACCGCAGCCGCTTGGCGGCTTTGCGGGGCCACCCGGCACTGATGCAGGCCGCAAGTCTCGGGGTTCACCCTTACCTAGCAGCGTCCAACGCGGCACTTGCCTCACCATTTCACCCCATGCTTCACGGACATCCAGGCTACCACTCACAGCCAGCGTCGCCCATAGCGCCCGAGCACCTCCAGATGTCACTGTCCCGCTTCCCTATGAGCGCTCTGTCTGCCTCTGTATCGGACTCAATGGCCGTCTTCAAGTCTCAGTTACCCGGACCACATATCAAAACCATGAACCATTCTACTCACCCCCTGATACAGCCTGGCACCGCGCGCCCCACACACCCCGCCGCCGCCGCCATCTTCCCTTATCTCATGTCGCCTACGACCATGTACACTTACGGACTTACGCCAACGTCATTACCAGCGCCCATGACACAGATCAGCACCTCTGTACCAGCGCCCTCGTCCATCTACCGCGGTCCCTACCTGCAACGCAAGTGACCCTATACTTCCTCGACAATGTTTTAGATTGACCATAGGTTAATTAATAACCGAACAGTTGAGGGACGTTAAACGTTCTTCGTTTTCAAGTGCAATGACAATCACCATCAAATTTTAGCAAGATGACATTCATTATGCATAAGCATTCGTGATATTCAATAAATGAATAGCAAATATTGATCAACGTACATATATTGAATATTGATAGTTATTGTATTGAGTGCTAAATGGATGATATATGTATACCGAGATTTTGAACATATAACACCTGCACCGGTATGCACGCATTGGCAATTCGTGCCTGAAGACATGTATACTATACATGCTACAAACCGCGCACGTGCTCTCTGTTACTAGGTACTATATATGAGACTTCTTGCAGGATTCAGCTCAGACATTAATTTGATAGACACTAATTCTGATTCGCATTTATTTAGTTTTGATTTAGAGAAATCGACACAGTAATGACTCAACAGACATTCGATAAAATCCGATAAATAAAATATTTCATCGTGCGTCGCGCTATACGATTACTAATGCGCTTCTGCAAGCGTGGCGCTGTATTCTGGTTCGGTGACTGCAATAGATTTAACGGGACAAGGAAGACGATGTCAGTGTGTAGAATCTATTCATGTGATGTCAGAGAGAAGTGACAGACATACTAAACTGCCTTACTACCTGTTCATGGCGTAGATTCAACATCGACCGACGCCTGGTGACAATTCCTATAGCTGCTGGCAAAACAGACAACATGAATTCGCTGTCCCACCTTTGCACAGACATCTATAGAAATTGGAAATGTTTTCATCCAAAAAGCTGTCACAAATTGGTGAGGATCGTTGATTTATCGCATGGATTACGAAAGTAAAAAGGACCGTGGTTTGTGGCACAATATCGCCCGGTTTGGGTGACAATGGAGGAAGCTGTATGAGCTCCAGTAGACGCCGTTTGTATACAAGACACCGCACCACCCAACGAGGCAGCGGAAACATTTAATAAGCAAGTAGATAAAGGACTGCTCGGTAGCCACGGGAGAGGGCGGTGTGGGGTGCTGTTGAATTTGGAAGAGATCTTGAAAACTCGCACACTGGCCAGGGTTATAACAGCGAATGACCCAGAAGTTCAGGGATATTTTGGTTGCCAAGTAGTGCGAATAATATTTTATTCATAATTCCCATGAGGAGGAGGCGCGCGATTAAAATTCGCTCCAGTGACCATTTGTACAAGGTTATAGCGTGGTATAATCTCTTGTGATGACATATATATATCTACAATGAATATTCTTATTGGTCCCCTCTGAATATTAAAAAAACTCGCGACTCACAGAGTTGTGATGGGCCTAAAATGTAAAATGAAGGATTGGATAAAATGTTGAATCCAATTGGTGCGCTCCAATGGATCAATTGGGATGTACTCTATAGTAATAGCCTCGAGTGTCCGACGTGGAGTGGCCCTGGGCCAATGAGGATGTCCCAACCCGGAGTATACCCGCAGACGACATGCTAGCACGATCAGGTCCACCCCAACAGAGAGCCCGCACTCATAATTATAATTCTCTACCAACCACAAATGATATTGTACTAGATCTCTCATTGTTGATTGGAATTTGCCAACGACAGTAAGAAAAAAGTCGTCTGTTTTCTTTTGCGCCAAGTTAGAAAACAAACGCGCGGTAGCCGAGCGATGTCAAGCTGAGGTAAGGGTGAAAATGAAAATAATTACAGTGGCACCCTGCTCTGAACGAACAATGAAAGTTGAATGAATTCGGTTAGACCTATGTTTGTTTAGTTTATGGGTGGGGGTTGTGTGTTTGTGTGTGTGATTAGGGGTTGGGGGGGGGGGGGGTGGGTTGGGAAGAGGCAGGCAGGATGGAGTGGGCCGTGGTCTTTGGGATTCGGTAATATCTCACACCAACTTCTGTACATGAAAGCGCCCTCGATGCTGGAACATGTCACATGTTAAAGGTGCGTTCAATGAAAAAAATATATTAAAAGTTCAGTTACGCTTCTTTGGCAATTAATATCCGTTGTGTCCAATTTATCGCTTTTGTTCAGCCGGATTTTTTATTCTCGATGGGATGTGAATTTTTAACAAAATATGGCAGGTGGTAGACGCTACAAGCCTGAATTGCGCATGCGCATGCACAGTGAGTCGACCTAACTGTAGCTACTCATATGCATATTTGTGTAAACTAAGTTCGGAGGCACTGTTATTGAAGTCGATATCGTTAGGTCATGGATGATTGGGTGTTCCTAATCCCTAGAAAAGATTACAATCATTTCATTTAGTATAGAGTAATGCTTTTAGCAACTACACAAGAATATAAACAAAATCAGAAGAATTGCCCCAAATTTTAAGAAAAACACATCTTTTAAATGCAATTTGTAATTAAAAGGACAAGGTTATATTGTACCGATCATCGTTCAGTTAGTTGTTGATGATGATGATGATGATGATGTTGTGACGGTAGTGATTGCAATCTTTGATTTTGCTTCATATTTAGAGGTGTTTATTCGAGTGCATTCAAGTTTCCCAGAGGAGAACGGTAGGCAATATGAGATGGGCGATATATGAGGAGCATAGTGGTTACTAGGCATGGGTCATTCGTGGCACAAAGCCATACTTTGCACCAGATGTTTAAGATGCATTTTTTAAATTGATCTTATGCCCTACTACGTAAAGAAGAAATATTCATATTGTCGACGAGAAGTGAAGAATCGATGGACCAAATAAGGCGCTGTTTTGTAACAAATGCTTGTTACTGAGATTATCAAATAATCGATAATTTACCATAAACAACTCCTTGAAAACAGCCTCCGAACTTCGTTCACAAATAATGCAAACGGGTATACAGAGCGGATGGCTGAAGTCTCTGCGCGCGCACATTTTCCGCGATTCTTTGGTATAATCACTCAAATCCGCCTATTTTCAGTTCCGTACGTCTCATAGCACCTGCCACCATGCAGCCATATTTGGTAAATAAGCCAATGATACACCAGTATGGGTATCGATTCCATAAATATTGGGGGACCTGTCAGTCAAATATTTTTTAAACTACAGAATTATAAGGATTTTTGTGTGTGAAATGCACACGAATTCATTGACAGAATAAGCTTTGAGATGCATTAGCATCAGGGAACGGCAAGTGAAATCACATTAAAATTGTTTTGCATATCAATAACTGATTCTGTACATTTTAGTGCATAATCAACCTACTGCATTTCAAATGGAAATAATTATCATATATAGATGAACAAAACTTATAAATCCAATGAATTAATTTCATGTTAGTATATGATGAAACAGTTCACAAAATGTGCCTCTTCATCTTAATATATTGACAGAGATTTTCTTAGATTCAAACGAGCTGTGGAAAGCTGGAGATGAGGGCGGTTGGACAGTGTCCAGTAGCCGGAGGGGTCCCTGTTTGCTCCAGCGATCACCCTGGACTCACCGATTGTCCTGCCGCCGTCTGTGACGTCATTGTGACGTCACGGGTGTGTCTGGTTCACACCTGTTGGGACAACAGCTATCATTAGCCTGGGGTGAGCAAGTAATTGGCCCGGCCAGATCACAAGGGTGTTCATCACAGCTGTTGGCCCGCTCCTCAAGAGGGAAATCATTTTGTCTAAGGTGTTCTATTCTGGGCACGGGTAGCCCTTTGAGGACATGGCGGTGTTTTAACAAGAGAATAAGGTGGTTCCACGTCGTGTTTCGGAGGCTGCGTATACCTCTAGCTGTCTTCGTGCTGTACGTATAGGCAACCGATGGAATCCAATGATGATGCGTCCAGTAAATATCGGTCACCGCTCTTATAGGTTATTTTGTGCATAATCGTAACAGTCAATTCAGTTATTATCATCCCTAACGTTAACCAGTCGTCGCTCTTATTAAAGAAATATTTTAACACATCGCTTGTGACGAAAACAAAGCCAAGGAAATTTCGGTCAGTTCTTTGTTTCAGGAGCCCACCCCACCCTAACCAATTCTGAAACCCCGACCGACCACTTTCGCCTATTTCATTTCCTCAATTCACCTTTCATTGGGTGATTCGGAGTAATTACTCAGAACTCTGAACAAAATATCCCCTAATTAAGTTATAATTTAATGATTGGAATGCGCGTGTGCGAACTGTTCGCGTTGATAAGTATCCTAGAATCATACAGCGAGTAGTCACCGGGCAGCTGTAGTAGTCACCAGGGGGCGTCACGCAAGGTAACTTTTGATCGCTAACAATGTACAGATTACGCGCACCCGTGAGCGCGACGTTAAGAATGACACTCCGTCAGCGCCCAGTGAGCGCCCACGAGGAGGCGATCGGCTCATCAAGCCTCCTGTTGGGAGAAGTGTCGCGAAACTGTCTGCTCGTGACCAGTGCTTTGTTTGGAACACAAGGATAAACAAACTGAAAAGGACTTGCTACCCTAATTAAGCCCGGACGGGGGTCTATCTACATTGTCTATCCGCCAGAGGAGACAACCAACGGTCTGACGCCATCTTGCCCCCATTGTTAGATACCTCTTACCTCTTACTTACCCTCAAACCCTAACACCATTCCAAAACTCACTTCGGATTGAATCTCTCTAAACAGTCTTCACACATGATCTAATTTACAACTGATTGCATACTTGACTCGACCAGGTATTGTGTCTCGAACTGTCACCAACCAAACGCCCCTGACAGCCCTCATGAAGTTCAACTATTACCACAATCGAGCCAAATTAGCGCTTGTCGAGCCGCATGAAGCTGCCAGAACAGTAAGCGTGGGGTTACCCTAAGGGCTAATAATTAAAATACATGATGTTTCATAACCTATGATAACCCAAGGAGTTATGGTTAGTAACGTTCTTGGGGTCAGTTTTCATCAGCTCGTCTCCTGTAGTTGGTCGCAGGCACAGGCGCTCGGTTTCCGATGCCAAGTTTCCGAGCGCCGAGCCGCTGTCTGTAGGATTGAATCTCTCTAAACCTTCTTCACTCATGATCTAATTTACAACAGATTACATACTTGACTCGAACAGGTATTGTGTCACAATCCAAACGCCCCCGATAGGCCTGATGAAGTTCAGCTATTGCCACAATCGAGTGTGGTACATTTTGAGAGCTGCTCGGCACTCGGAAGCAGCTCGGCGCTCGGAAGCCTGGCATCGGGAACCGAGCCCCTGTGGTCGATGGGGACTGCAATGTGCTGCTTGGCATCGACTACTGAGGACCAGGGTGACGGGACATAGCTTACAACCTACAGTCTATATGTACAGCGTATATAATATGTCAGTCACACAGCTTCTGGGCTTAAAGTCTACTAATGTTGTAACGAGGATTACATTAGTTCCATTACCACGACAGATAACCAATGGTAATCGTTGACTGGAAACGATTACCATTGTTTGACAGTGTTTACCATTGTGTGCCATGATAATATTCGACCGCCAAGTGGCAGCGATTACCGCGGTTTATCGCACCCCCTTCAGCATCATATGTCATGTATAGATGATGAATGATGACAATGGATTTCCTCAGCACATTATTATTATGTGCGATTAGAATAGTGTTACCATAATGGTCTACCTCAAGGGCCTCTGCTCTGTGTAATCTTTCATATCCCAAACTGAGAAACATGATTTGATGACCACGGCTACTCAGTACCATACTGGGCCAACGGAATATATGTCCTAAAGAAATAACTACAGCCAATTATCTGAGGTCGATAAATGGAAAATAACGGGTTCATGTAGAGATAAACCACATCACATACGTGGTCCAGACAATAACCCACTTGGCGCCATCCTGAATCCTCACCGCTGCTCACGCTTCCGCACATCGTTCAAAAACAAAATAACAGACAGAGTAACCTGCTTCGGTGCTTCTTCAGGTCGTTAAAAAAGTTCTCGTTTGAAAAAGTTGTCGGCAGCGACAATCCCCGTTGCGTCAGCGTCAATGGAACTCATTTCTTTTTCGCGAGCAAAGCTTTAAACAACAAAAAATTCTGCGTTGTCATCGCAGCTTTACAAACTGGATACCGAGAAAATATCATCTATCAAATATTTTCCAGACGTTTCAGTGATCTTTTCCAAATTATTTTCCACATTTCATTCTTGTCGGGGACTAAGATAGACAGCAACAGAATATATGGAACAGCTAGCTACCACCTAGCGCGGTGTCGAAATATGCACTGGTGTAACCCGACAGCTGGGAAAATACCACAGTGGACGACTTAATGAATAAAACAACAGAAGATTGAGGTTCTTATAAAATCATAAGCAGCCCTGATATGTTAACAGTCGATATATTGTTAGCAATAAACAACGATATGTTATTTGCAATGATTATAATGCACGGTTTGGCTTGTGATGATAAGTGGTGTTTGAAATCGACACCATTATCACACCATCATGGTATATTCATTTCAATCACGCGGTTAAAAACCAGCAGCGTTTGAAAGTTATTTCCGCCAACTTTAACCGGCAACCTGTCCAAGCTGAGTCCTATCTTATGGTCAGTTGTTGTTTCCTCGTCCCGGGGTTCCCAAGCCGGTTATCGTGGCGTAGTGGTATATACTACGTCGTCTTTCGACCCACAGGTTGTGGGTTCGATTCCAAGGTGTGAAAACATGAGAGGTTCCCCCGTGATTCGGGTGATCACGTTAAATGACGGCCCCACCTCTGAAAGGAGATGCACATGCCATGCTAGCTTAATAGAACCGTGCTTGACCTTCGTCCCAGCGGCGTGGGTTTCGCAACCCAGTCTGGGCAACAGGTTTGTGCTAAGTGGGCGCTGGCACTTAAGGGGAGCATCTCAATCATCCATCACCGTCGCTATATCACCTTGTTGTTGAAAGTGATGTAAAACCTCAATATTACTATGACCTATCTAGTGTTCCCAGCAATATAGGCCAGTTCAACATTACGATAGACATCAAGATCAGATTCTATTTGTATATAGAATATGCCTGGTCTGTGTACCCGTAGTCTGGTCGAAATACTTCGTTTTGCAAAATTTGAACAAATTGCATATTTGACGTCATATCAAAGAAGTGAACCACAAAACAGAATAAGTGTATCACACTTGGATGCGACTCGGAAGACATTCTTTCTCCCTTGCGAGTTTCCGCCTGGTTCCTTCACTTGCTTAGACACCGGGAATCGATTGCCTTTGTTATCGACAATTATGTTTGGTTTCTTGCAATCATTTCTAACCTTGACTCGCTATAGTTATACTTCATATATACTTTAAGTAACTGTAAACACGCATTTTATCGTGAATTCTAAATAACGACTAACTTATTTTTATCGGCCATGATAATCTTCACCAAAGCCACATTATATTGACATGTGACGACATTGTCTATGACAAACAGTGACATGCCGTCGCAGCATTTCACATCAGATGATGACGTCGGCATATCTCAACATTCGAAAATCTGATTGCAGCGCTCAGTATGTCCTTCGTTGGGTGGCAACAACATTTCTTATTACAATTATCTAATACAGGTTACTAACTGACACCAATTTTCACGTGCATGGCCTCTTTTATTGTGCTGAGTGCCCTGACTCGGGTTCATTGTAGCTCCCATTAAGGTCACCAACCTTGCTCATAATTTACTTTATCAATCGCTATCAACCGCCTGAAGGTCAGCACTGTAAGAACTGACAAATAGCGGACGTCATACTATTTTGTGCACCGACTGACTCGCCTCCTGACGGACGGTACCGACCTCTGCCCGGACTAGATAGCTCCGCTGACGGATCGTTTTCTCAAGTCACGCGCCCGGTCAGGGAGTGCGTTTCGTGGCGTCCTTCGACATGGGAAACTTCAAAATAAGATGCGGAGAAATGTTACGTCAAGAGGGAAGTTTCTCTGGCGAAGGCCCTGAGATGGTGATAACCACCGGCTGTGTGGAACCAGGCTGGGGAATTCCCAACTTCATTGTGGTTCATTGTGTGGGGTTACTCGGAGTGATAATAAGTTTCTTGAATAAATTCATAGACCAACATGATCAATACAGTAATTACACCTACATACACCCTTAAATAGTTTCTTTGAAGTCATGGGGAAAATTTTTACCAAAGCATAAGTTAAGAGCATGGATGTGAGGGAACGCCCGGATGAACGTAGGATACTAGTTGGATACTAGCTCCGGTCGAACGGTAATATAAATATATTACCTACTCAGACGTCTTATAGGGCTAGTTGAACGTGAAAAGTAGTGACCCGAGTTTAGATTGACGAAGAAACTTTTGGTCAACTCAGTTTGTCAACCATCAGGGGCGAGGTGAGTTGCCTGGAGCACAGACAGGAAATCCCTCGTAGTCACCCATTCATTGGGGAATACCACGCGCCGGGGTCAAGTACACGCCTATCTCGCATAACTGAAGAGATCTCCTATTTCGAGGTGGAGTAAATGCACCCGTCGAGCGACCGTGTATATAAAGCGCCACAGAATCACAGCAAAAGCATCTGAAGATAGAAGACAAAGCAACAAGACACAGAGCAAGAACCAACCAACGACGCATTCAAGCAAAGTCAGTCATGAACTGTCGCCAAATGTCTACATTTTTGGCGCTTGCTGTTCTTGGAGAGATGCTCGTAATATCTCACGTGGAAGCAGTGTCGGCAGAAGAAACAGACGGCTATCTCCAATCATCATCATTCCTGGCAAGGGAGGAAGTCAAATAGAATCCAGAATAACCGACCATAGCCGAGTGCACGAATCTTGTTCCCCGGGGGACGACTGGGCTCGAATCTGGTTTAACATATATGACTTCCTGCCATGCGGAGGTAACTATTTACGTATTTTTGTAAAGAATATTTTTTCCTGTGAATTTATTTAAGTACATTGCCTCAATTGGTGATTTCGCACCTGTCTTTTTATACTATTTATAAATTCCCATGCTATCAATCAATTTAGCCAACGTTATCATGTATGTAAGGTGACATAATCAATGTTTCATATAGATAGTACCGAGTTTCTCTATTACATGGACCCAATAATTGACCGCAAGTGTGTTCGTGAGTTTACTCCATCAAGCGAAAACATGTCCTTCTTGAAACCATAAATTCAGGCATGGTATCCAGGAGGTAGTTATACTTTTACGAGAGTTCTGGATATCAACAATGTTGGTGGATTTGTGATATATAAGGTTTCATCAGGTGGATGATGCTGTTGGTGGGTTAGAGGGGGTTGGATTGGCTCGTCGAGTATGAACTAGCCTCTCCTCTCCGAGCGATGTCTTATACGCCAACCAAATTCAATGCTTTTGATGTCTTGTTATCATTCGTGTATTTTCTCGATGCTTGTAGGGATCGAGTGCTGGTCAGAGGGTATGGCGCTGCAGTACAACACGAGTGCCAAACGAAGTCAGACCGCGTCTGGACGGGAGTTCCGAGTCCCGGGCTGGGGTCACACGCTTGCCATAGAATGGGTGGACCCCTCGTGGCTGGCTTACGGGTTTGGTAACGTCGGTGCTTACGCTGCGCATTTGGTCGGAGGTGAGGACTGGTTATTGCTTAGGATTTCTTTTAAACGATTAAATTGCCGATGAAGACTTACTAAATAGTCACTGAAAATAAGCTTACCGAGTCATTCACGTATAGTCATTGACAAAGGCAGCTATGGTTATGTCATGTTGGTCACAGAGCTGGTAACCAGGTTTGGTTACGAGAGAGGTGTGAGTATCCGCGCAGCGCCATACGACTTCCGGTTCGCGCCAAACTCCCATGAAAAGTTCCACGTGGACCTGAAAGCCCTGATTGAAGATACCTACTATCGAAATAACTGGAAGAAAGTAGTTCTGTTGTCGCACAGCCTCGGAGGGCTACAAACGAACTATTTTCTCAATCTCCAGACCCAGAGATGGAAGGACAGGTTCGTAGAAAGCTTTATTTCTGTCAACACTCCCTATCACGGCGCAGTGATACTGGCCGATCTCTATGCCGCCGGAAACGACTGGGACTGTGATGCCATCGACCGACAAGTTGTGCGAAAACAGCAGCGCAGCTACGAAACTGGGCATTTCCTTCTCCCTCGTCCTGATGCTTGGGGTCTAGAAGAAATCCTTGTAGAAACCCCTAACAAAAATTATACAGCCCACAACTATGAAGAATTTATGGAAGACGTGAATTATCCGTTAGGGAAGGAAATTATGAATTCTTCTGAAGACGCATGGGAAAATATCCACCATCCGGGCATTTCGACATACTGCCTCTATAGCCACGGTACCCCCACTGTGAAGACGGTACATTTTGCAGAAGGAGAGTTCCCCGATGGTGAACCCACTAAGTCATATGAGGACGGTGATGGTACGGTCAATCTGAGGAGTCTTACTGGTTGCAAGGCATGGAGCAACAGCCATCCGCGTAAAACTTATGTGAAAGCTTACGACAATACGAATCATTTAGATTTGTTTTCTGACGCTAGGGTTCTCCGACTCATAGTACAGATAGTAAGACGCATTGCTCCGTTGTCTTAACATTATAACTCGTTTGATGGGATGTTTATTGAGTTTTTTTTGGCCATGGAAGTATTCTTTGTCGATTATTGTCAAGTGGTAAGGTTACGTTTGTGCTGATGGTAAACGTGAAATCCAGTCAAACTGCCCTTTCAGCTTTTATCGAATCTTGTCGGATATCAAATTAGCTAGTCTGAATTATTCAATTACTTAAAACTTACCCCAGTGTATTATGCGGCATTTACTCTGCTTTATGTGCAAATAAATTTTATAATCACGATATCATTGGTCTTTATTTATCAAACAAGCTCGAACATTCATTACAGAATCAAATATAGCCACCCAAGACCGAATGGTGAATTGATGACAAGAGCAAAAAGACCTCATGGTCCATAGTAGCTTTGCAAATGGTTGGCAATAATTAAATAAATATCCACATGGTATCATACAATACAGTCAGGTAAAAACATTGTTCGAATCCATTATCCTTGAAAAACACATCGAGATAAGAATTAAATGAGCTGGCTGATTCCGGGTCTGAAACAATTTGCTTGTAAACTGGTCCATGTGGTTACAATTCGATGGGGAAAACTATTTCTTCTTACTTCCGTCCTAGCACTGGGTTTTATTAAGGAATATGGTAATCTCCGGTGTCTTGAGTTTTCTAGACTGCGAAGCTGAAAGAAAAAATCCGCATTTATATGATCTAATCTATGAACATGTATACCTGTAAGATATCCCAATGGAGAGGTCTTGTTTTAAGAGATGTCAGTCCTAACTTGTGACTAACTTACATCAGACATATTTGTTACTAGCTTAGTAGCTTTCATTTGAAACTTTTCAAATAAATCTATATCTCACTGAAGGTATGGTGACGACGCCTTAATTGCAT
Organism: Urechis unicinctus; assembly: GCA_034190875.2. Classification (NCBI taxonomy): domain Eukaryota; kingdom Metazoa; phylum Annelida; class Polychaeta; order Xenopneusta; family Urechidae; genus Urechis; species Urechis unicinctus. The sequence goes on along the minus strand of CM067346.1, from coordinate 58,041,411 downwards.
ATTCTTGACGGGGCCGTACTAGCGTCGCCATATTCTTGCTAAAAACTGATAAAAGGATACGTTCGCTTGATCATCCCAACAACTTGGTTTGCATTTACAGTTGCTGCTCTGCATGGTTTTCTTGCAAATATCATCTCAACTATGACACCTAACTCCCTTTCATATATATGTATCATGGTAATTTCATTTCATCATAGGAAAAGCCCATACGGTAACAATTCAGCATTCAACATTTCCGTTTGGCTTATCTTTATGTAAAAGTTCAAATTGTTTTTAGGTTAAATAACACTTGCCAATCATCTCCTGTGTGTAATGCGCTATGCAAGATTTGTTGTAAGTTTTAAGCTTGGTTTTTGGTTCACACCCTAAAGTTAAGTTTGGTATCATATGCATTTTTAACGTTACGTACACAGCACTATCTTTATCATTTATGTAGATTAATAGGTGAAAGAGTCCCGAGATCGACCCTTGAGGGACACCGCTAAAAACGTTTCTACACCATTTATCACAAACTCTATCACGTATTACTGAGCCATCCTTTTATCCAAGCAAATACTTGGCACTGATACCGTGTGTCATAAATTCACAAGCCAACCGCTGGTGGGGAACTTCATCGAATTGCATTTTTAGTCCAAATTAATTACATCGACAGGATTCCCAGTGTCTAACATTTAAAGAGACTGTTCATTCCCATATTTGTAACAAGATTGCCTAGCAAGCTGCTTGGCAACCGCACCTTGGAAACCAAAAGTTTTAAGTTTTCAGACTATCAGTCGCTACGCGGCGCTGCGGTCTCAGAAAATAGATCCTTACTTCGGCTGTCACCATTTATGTTGTCGGAAATTACCCTTCCTGCTTGTCGGTCTAATTTGTGAGCACCGTTATCGATGGAACGACATAACACAATACATCATGGATATTTCCAGTCATATAATAATGTTGAAAATTTATCAACATGATTTTCGATCAAGTAAACTTTGCGGCACAGATTAAAAGATGCCATTATTTATGTCTGCGTTAAACGTAGTTATGCATTAACAAAATGATCCCTGAATGCCTTATATGGGGCTGAACAGCCTCTTTAAGTGACATCCTCTAGGAATTCAAATTCATATCATATGCACAAGTCCGATTATTTATATAACATCAGATTTCAGAATATGTATACAATATGAAAAACCTTTTTTACTTATTGTAGCAGTCGTTGTGCATATTCACACATGGGGTCTGCTATCTTTGCTTCATGTACGATGTTTAAAGTTACAATTATGAGAGCAACTAATGTTTATCATGATGCAGCAGAGTATATTTGATTTTCATTCAAAAACATTATATATGCATCGTTTACCATACAAGAAAGGAGAACCTCCTTTTCTAAATTATACTGAAGACTACAACACCACGGCTATCAGAATATAACTAACGCGATTCTTTCGTAAGATCAGGCGTCGCCATATTCTTGCAAGCAGGAGTACACTCGTCTCATTTACATATTCGGTATACTGGTGAGTGAATGGAGAAAATGACTTGTCTTAGAATTTATGGTATTAGTGACAAGACCCGTTTGAGATTCCATGTATTCAATTGTTTTTGCTGTTTTCACTCAAGTGACAACTGAATAACGGTTTTTAATTAATACAAAACACTTATCTTGGTAATCCTAGTATCTAGTATTCCTGTTATGAAATTTATAATGCTGCTGAAGGCGGGTTGATAATTGCCATATAAACGAGACGAATGTCGACGCGTCAATTATCGCTGTTTATGTGGCCTTATACGGAAGAACAGTAGTTTAAATTGCTATAATAGAAAGTTATAATTTACTGCGGAGTCAGAGCTCATCGATGCCTCTGGTTGACCAGGAAAAGCACACACCCCACTCTCCATGGCAGACATGTTTGACGCAATGCTAACATAGCGCGAATCCCAGCCTGCGCAGAAGCCGATGCGCAGGAGATCGCACACACCCCTGGTGTTTTGATTATCTGATGCCACCTCATACAGCGCGGATGTGAGAGATCGAAAGTAGTAAATAGTGCGGACGCTGTCAGAGGCGAAGTTTGATAATCAAGATGAGATTTTCATAATACTGAAACCAGTCAGAGGTCGTTTCGAATGAAACAGTGGTTAATATTGTTTGGTGCTTTATCTCATTTGTGATTGCATGATTCTAGTTGGACACACTTGTATGATCGGAATGACTATGTGTGTTCCAAAAGCTGCGTAGAGGATAGTTAGTTTGTTTTTAAGTCGACCTGTATTATCGCCCACTTTCCTGCACATCCAGCTGTAGGTGCCAGCCGCTCGGCGCTTTTACCGAGTCAATCCATTAGCAGTAGCCCAACTAGCTCCGGTCGAACGGTGATATAAATATATACCGTTCGGATACAACATTTTACGCGCGTAGGCGAAAACGCGTTTGGGTTAAAGTGCTGCACGACGCATCTAGAAAATAACATATATCAAGAGCCTGTACAAAAATTAGACTAGACGCACCCAAAAACTTACCCCACTCGACGCTATAATTCAATAAATCCATCGATATATCGATTCCGAAAAATCGTGATACGATGTCTGCCATTTTGTAAAATATTAATTCCCCCATTCCCCCCCTCATTGCCTTAGCATCCCGTGGGGGGGGGGCACTTGCCCTAACTCGGATAGGGGTGTGCCGCGGGACCTCGAAAACCCGTACCTGTTGTACAAGTTAAGAATGACAAAAAGTATACCCCGTCGTACAAGATATTATGCGAATGTATAACCCGTCGTACAAGACGAGAGGCTGAAAAACCATACCCAGTCGCGCGGCACATATATACTACTACCTCTATACACTTAAGTGCCCCCCCAGGGCTTGGCATTAGTTGTCGATGGGTCACGTCATTCTGAGCATGCGCAATGCACGTGGTCTTGAACTTGAAAACAAACGTTGCTGTGTTTCAGTCTTTTAACCGCTTCCCAAATTGATCGGACTATAAATAATTACCATGGATGAAATCCCCCGCCGAAAAGGGATAAAATTGTCCGTAAAACATTGTAGAGAGCGCAAGCTCCACTTGGTTCAACAGAGCTAATTAGCAATAATGGCACAACTGAATAACAATTTCTATTTGCAGTATACCTACGTTATATGAAGGGTTAGACAATGTCCTTTTTACTGCATCTCGTTTGAAAAATAAACCTCCATGGAGTTCGGCCACAGGAATAAAAACTATTTTGACATTATTATTTAAGGTCTCCAACCCTTGTTGGGACATTCATTCAGTGGCCTCCCTTTGACCCTGGATTGTTCAAACAAATTTGACTTTCATCATTGTTTAAGTTAACTATCCTGATGCATACAGCATGTGTGAATCTTATCATTGCACAATCGTTGATGACAACAGAATGCTTCTAAAAGTCACATCATTTCAGTGTTTTGAATCTAATGAAAAAGTCAAAAAGACTTGATTGTTTGTGGGTCAAAATTCTATTTATTTCACCATTGCAAGGTATAGGGTTGGACTGGGACTGCATGCTAGAGTCCTTGGGTTAGTGCCACAACCACTTCTGGCTTTGTGTACTAAAGGTCCCAATGGCTAGCTCTGTCTCTGCAGTCACTTTGTCTGAGCTGTTAATTGCTCTCTTCGTCTTCATCCCTTGTGACCATGATGTAGAGACAATGTATGTTGCCAGTTAACACCAATTTACCCAGCGCATGAACCACGTCAGATCAAGCATGTTATTAGAACTGGTAGGATGCTTACTGTTGACCAACTTGTGCATAGCACAAGGATTTGTTTACTGTATTGCATTACATTCTGTGTTAAAGAAGTTGTAAATTGACTGCGAGATTGGTGTTATCTGCAGGGCACGAAATTGGCTATTTCTAGTCGGCGCGCGCCGACTAAATGTTTATTCCGCCGACTCATTTGTCAAAGTAGTCGGTCCGCCAGTCCGATAACTATTCTGTAACCATGCTCGACGTCAAAAGATAAACATGTTGTACTTCGGTTATTTCCGTATTGACGAAAACACAGGATTATCAATGAGATCGTATAACTCGTTTTTATTGGTCAGTCTATGTCACGTGCACAATGCATATGAGTGTCAAATTTTCCCGGTGTTACAAGTCTCCTATGCATCGCTGATTTTGATACTTCGAGCAAATTATTTTTCCCAAGTTTAACAATGGAAAAGTTTGTCAAACGTTTACCTAAATGCGACGGTGATGAACTAGAAAAAAGTCCACCTTCACCCAGCTTTTTCACTTCATTTTCGGCATTGTGAATAACAAGACCATTGAGAGGACCAGTTAAATACTGGCAGGGCCAGTTCATTTTGTTGAAGGGCCAGTTGAAAAAAAAATGGAGGGCCAATTCACATATTTGCCAATTTCGTGCCCTGTATCTGTGGCAATTAGGAAGCAAAGTAAACAAAAAATTGCACATGAACACATGGAATAGATGGCCACATTGAGTATAATAGAATCTTCCACATCTAGAGAACAATCCAAATTGACGCCGAGTGTTGATGGCATTCTTTAACCCCAAATCCAGTCACGTGATTTATTTTTACTCTCATTTGCTGCCAGGAAGTATCCTGTGGTTCTTACAGTGATTTGTGTGTGGCAACTGACCTTGTTCTCTAAGATAAACATGACAGGATTCTTCTGCTGTTGCTCTGGTGAAGCAACGATGCCATTTGTATTTTAACTCATGTATCTATTCATATATAGCTTGCTACTTTTGTTTTTGAGATGCATCCTATACCCGGATTGGATATAGGTCCAGAATGTGAATGATAAAATCAATCCCTATGGACACTAGATACGATGTGCTGTTCCGATACATCTGATGGGTCAATGGTCTGGGGTCACATTCAACTTGGTCGCTTACTAATTATAATAAAGAAACCATCTTGTAAGCACCATATACATGTTGAAATAGGCACTGGAATGACAGCCCTACTGACAATAGTGATTTTGGCAGTTACTGACCATTTATTATGGGTTGAAATGAATACATGATTGACCAAACACAAAATTAATATCATCTGAGTATTATCTTATGAGTTGTCATGATTACAAGCAAATCTACCATGCCGTGCTAGAAAATGGAGGAAGCTTTCCAGTTTCTCCAGATTTTACAAGCCAATCAAATATAAGTTGAGTCAAAATCAAACAAGCATGACCCAACATGAACAGCCAATAGAAATAGTACCCTGCTTCTTAATAAGACAACCATTGTATTTGTTTGCAGGTGGATCTTTTCTTGTGTGCTATGTAGTAACCACAAGTGACAGCAACATGGGGTCATTACGAAAGCTTTGCTCAGGACAATTGAGCCTCAACAGCCTCCTGAAAGCAACCTCATTGTCAACTGTCCCCAGGGCCAATATGTTCTGGGAGCCTGATGAGAAAGGAGTTTATAAAGAGAAAAGAACTAAATCTAAAGGGAAGTTGGTCAAAGAAGGATTACAGATGATGGGAGATGAAATGAAGAAATTAAAGGAAGAATGTAAGACGACGTTAAGGAATGACGCACTTATACCTGTGTTTCATGGTGACTATGAGATCTTATGGAAGTTTGACAAACCAAACTCTATATCAGACTGGACATTGACCACTGATGCTGACCATAATCAGGGCAAGAGCAAAGCTGAGTTTATATTAGGACCTCACAAGAAGGGTGTCTTCAGGGGCTACCTTGATACCGACACTCCTAAAGACGGCATTGTGCAGAGTGCTGGCTACTGCAATATCAAATCACCTCGAAATATGGTAGGTCCATTACAGCTAGTTCATGCAAGAAATTGGTTATCTCCATATGGCTAAGGGGTCATTGGCCAGTAGACATCACGCTAGCCCCCAGAAGTGCTGACTTGGGGGGGGGGGATGTTTTTTGGGCCAGCTTGTGGATATTATAATATGAAGCAGGATATTTCTATGAATCATATGAGCACTTCTTCAGAGTTTTAAGTGAAACCTTTACACCAATCAATGCAGTTAACAAGACCAAGGAATTAGTATGGTAAACATTGTTTGGTTTCCTGCGCCACACCTAAGTCACAGGTACAGGTCAATTTATTCACTGATTTGATTGCCCAAGTACTGTCAATTGATTGAAAAATTCTCAATGGACAATACAAACAAGGATCGTTCTATCTCAGGTCTTTATAGAATTCTACCTGCCAAGAGTCCTACATGGCAAAGTTGTCATAGATGACTCTGTATTAATCACAACAACAACATGCCTTCTGACACTGCCCTCCACGCTCCCGCTTTCTTTTGCAAGAACATGCAGGTTTTTATTGTACTAACTAACGTATGATGCTGCTGAGGCCTGTAGATGTGATATTGATGTGCCTGACATGAAATCATTTGCAGCAGGTGTCTAGCAAATGCTGATATATTTATTGATCAATAAAGATTGTTTTCGCTAGAGTGTTTGAGGATTGAGGAAAATTTTGGAAATTTCTCCGGTTTGATATACTTTGTTTCTGGAGATGTCTTAAATGAAGTTTTGGCACTGTGATAGGACTGGAAGTCGCTATATTTTAAAACTATAGGGCCCAGTTGTCCCTTTGATAAGGGTTGAAGACCTTTAACAGACATTTGTGTTGTTTGAAATCAGAAATCATTTCAGCGGAGGGAGCCGTATGACTGGAGTGACTACACCCACCTGCTGGTACGATTACGAGGGGATGGCAGGAACTACCAGATGGTACTGCAGATGGATCGTTACTTCGACTTCCAGTGGAATGACACCTACCAGTTCCCTCTCTTTACTCGTGGCGGACCCTACTGGCAAACAGCTAAGGTCGCTGATTTGTATATTAACAACTATTTCTATTGTCCTGTTCCAAATTTTCAAACTATTGAGGGAAGGCAACATGAATCTTGCGTAGGATCACTTTTTACGAGCTAATGATTGTTGAACAGCCTAAAACGTTAACAAGTGGGTTTTTTTGTTTACTCATGCAGATACCTTTCTCAAAGTTTTACCTTGCTGCAAAAGGCCGGATACAGGACAAGCAAGAAAAAGTCCAGCGAGATAAAGTTCTGGCATTTGGTATTACCCTTGCTGATGGCCATAAAGGTCCCTTCCAGCTAGAGATAGACTATGTGGGACTAATCTATGATGAAAGTCACACGCAGGAATTCGCTTATGAAATGTATGAGATATCACCATATCTATTAAATTGAACAACTGTTTGCTATGTCTCGTTTTCCCCTAAATATATATGCAGAGTAATAAGTGAATTCATCTCAAAGCTGAGGTATCAGAAATGCCCAATTAACAATATTAAAACCACTAGATTTATACTTTGTAATTAACTTATTAATTTATCAAGAATGTAATGGAAATGAACAATAATCACAAAGGAAATTTACATGTCTGAAATGAACAGCAAACTCTTCCATGTTGGCGGAGCATAATTGGCTCCGGTGATGATATGCACACCAAATACAATTGCTATGCAAACAGTCACCAAGGCAACAACTCTATAAGCTCTTTTATTTAAAACATCTGCAGGTTCAGGATGAATTAAGACTACCACTAACAACCTCCATATATTTAAAACACGACACCCCATTTTATAACAATTGTATCTAATAAATGGACAAATATTAAGAGAATTGTCCATATATATATGTAAATAAATAAGGCTCTGCTGTTCCCACTAAACTGATATGTTCAGTTCTGTATAAATCCCTTCTTGGGAGAGTTAATGAGGTAATGCATTCTTAAATGCTGAGAAAACTACCATTGACACACCTACGAGTTCCATTGTTGCTTTAATCATTGGCAGTGTTCCGTAATGCAAAGCATACCAGCATCTGGAAGTCCAGATGCACTGCTTCACCAAAGAGCGGAGTGCATCTGTGTTTACGCACTTTTCATGAATAGCCAAGGTCACTATGCAAATATGCCTGATTGCTTACATCTTCGGGTGGGTGTTCGTTGCCCAACAAATTATGTAAATTCGCAAGCAGAATAAAGGTCATACTCCAACCGTGAATTTAGCCTACTTCATGGTCTCGCAGGCCTGGTGATCTTGTTTGCCTGCTGCTCTTACCACAGCAAAGTGAAAGATTATGTTTCATTTGGCATCCTCCAAGGTACTCCCTCTTGAGTGATCTTCTATATTGCCAAATTAGAATGTGTGATGAGTGTTTGATTGGTGTCTATGGGTTAAGAGAATTATTGTGCTGTAGTTTGCGGGATGGATGCAAGAGTGCCTGTGTGCTTAATGAAATGAATAAAGTTTAAGTACATCACCAGGAAACAATTCAGATTATGGTAATTTAAGGCCCCTATCAGTAGCAACTCATTCACCTTATCACAAACAGGGTAATAGCAAGTATTTGGTCACAATAAACATAAACTATTAAATAACTGGTATACTTAAATTCATCAACATAAACATCTTCAAACACCTGACAATACATGAAGCAAATCACAAATAGAAATAAAATATGGTAAATTATATCGATTTGATATGAAATAAATAATGCACTAATAGAATTTAATAACCACAAGAAGATTCCCCTCCAATGGTGTGTGGTACCTGTGGTACGGAGACATACATGATGAGATTAGATGTCATGAGTCTGAGATACAGTATGAGGAGGAAGTGGAGAGATAGTTGAGATGAGCATCAAAGCAGGTTGTTTGATCAGGTACACTAATCCTTGAAGCGCTGTACCATAAAGAGCTGTCCGTCCGTGTTGTAGCCATGCTTTTCATAAAACTTGACATTTTCACTTTTGCACTCAAGTGACATTTTGTAGCACCCTACAGACTTACCAAGAAGGGTAAGGACTTCTACTAATCTGAGAACACAAAGCCAATCGACTACATATTTATTTCAAGCAAGGTGCTATTATTACACTATATGTTAAACACCTCTGTATCATATTACTGAGAGACTTAAGTCTTTGATTGGGGTAACAAATTGTGTATAAGTATGTAAAAAAGTAAGAGCAGTTCTTCGCTACTTACAACTTGCCAAGCTGTTGACCTCTGAATTCATTGCTTACGATTATATCTTCTATCCGCCCTCGCTGAAAGAGCAAAGAAATTCAATGCCTTAATTTAAGAACAACTTTTTGAAGCACCAGCCCAGATATAATGAGATGCGCATGAGGTGGTGCTCAAGTGGGGCAGTTGCTGTCAATTAACAGTTGACCTTTGATGATGCTCACAACACCTGGCTGATGATGGGCCCTGTGTGGATTGGTTGGACAGTGGCAAATATGTCAACCGCTAACTCCCGGGGGGAGGGGGGGGTCACTTAAGTGTATTGAGGTAGTATATATGTGCCGCGCTACGGGGTATGTTTTTTCGGCCTCTCAACTTGTACGACGGGTTTTTGGGCCTCATACTTGTATAACGGGGTATGTTTTTCAGCTTCAATCTGTACAACGGGTTATACATTCGCATAATACCTTGTACGACGGGGTATGCTTTTGGCCATTTTGACCTTGTATGACGGGTACGGGTTTTCGAGGTTCCGCGGCACACCCCTATCCAGAATCAGGCCAAGTGCCCCCCCGGCCACTAACTGCATGTGCTAATGTTATTGTTTACTTCGCCTCCACATGATCACTTGGTGTTGGCTGCTTCTCTATATTATCCCAGTAAAATGTGAAATGTTGAAATAGTAATTATCAACAGAATAAAGAAATGAAATCAACTGTCACATTGATTGCAGAGAGACTTTAAGAGAGAACCAAGTCAGGATTTCAATCTCACATATCTGCCACTGTACCTCTGCTATTATACTGGCAGGAGCAGTTTGAGTGCACAATAAAGCTTCTTGACCTTTCACCAATAAATTATATCACACTGTAAAATTAAACTTTTTTTTCCTACTCACAGACCCTGCGCTGTGAATGAACTTCTGCTCTGTGACCAATGTTCCAGAGCCCACAATACTGCCTGATGTTGTGTCCTCAATCACTGTCACAAAGTATGTACCCGAGGCAGCTCGCATTGATTCAAAACGCTCTGGAACATAACAGAAATGTGCCGTCAGAAACCAATATAGTTTGACAGGGCCATTGTAAATATGTGACAATAAACAAAATGTCAGACCCCATTAATAGTATCATGCATTTATAAATTTTCTCATGTACATCATAACCAGCATGACCCGAGGGCTAACAAGCTACCTACCCAGAAATTGCTCGTATGACACATCACCAACTGTGGTAAGTTGACCCAGCAACTGTAAATAGCCTGAAGTCATTGAATACAAATATACATACTCAGTAAATGTAAATTCCAATATGAGACCATGCAAATATTGTGAAACTACTGTTCCCACAATATCCTGCAAGAATGGGAATTTACCTTTGTCATAATCAAGACTAGACAGAGGACGCATCACTAAATGTTCCCCAGCATGAGACGGAGACAAGCTGTCTCTGAAGCTGGCCTTCTTGTCTTTCCATTGAATTTTAGCCAGAATATCAGGATCATACAATGGGATATTTGTAGTTCCATTCTGTTTGAAAACAAATCCCAGGAATCAGAATGTCAGTGTGTAAATATAGGGTAAATACATGTCATCTGGTCATATTATCAACTCCAAATTAGTATTTAATGACCATACAAAAAGTGCATTTCTGGAAAACTATACATGCTTTCGTATTTTTTACCCAAACCCCATGATAGCACACAGTTTGATAATGCAGTTCCTAATAACATATCCCATCAATATTGATATATAACCCTATGATAACACAACCCATAATGTCAGCCAGGAACACACAGCCCATTGTTTCAGTTCTGATAACATTGGTAACACAGCCCCCTGGTAACACTGCCTATTATTTACACAGCATTGATAAAACAGAAGTAATAAAACAGCTGCTAGATAACACTATGGAGACAATGCCTACGATTTCAACCCCTGAAAACACTATCATAGATAACACACTCATAACACATCACATAGTTTTCATAGTACTCCCTGGTTATACAACCAACTGCTTACACAGCCCCCTGATAACACCCCTTGCTAGTGTCCCCTTGCTAGCACAACATTGATTAAAATAATTCTGTCAAAGAATTCCATTTGATCATTCTATTAAGACCATTGTACTGAAATTATAATCCCACCGTTTTTGATCTAGTGATCTCAATAAGGCCGAAGTAGTCCCAATACACAGGTCGGGGCTAGACAATACAAGCTGTCCAATCGTGCAGCGTGACTTCTGGAGGAAGGGATTTGCTTTCTCTTTTTATGAACATAACATTTGTATAATTCTGAAGGAAATGGAGGCTGGTGAATCACCATTTGTAACTGGCATATAATTTCTATTAAATATTTTTAACAGATTTCAGACATTTATGAAAATTATGATCAGTTACTATCTATGGTCAGTCATAACGGTCATACTCATATATTGTTATAATCCCACCGGGTTCGACTGTTATCTCGTTAGGCCGGAGTCCTGATACAGAGTCCTCGGGTAACTTTAACCCGACAGTGTCGAGAAATGTCACTGACCCGCGCAAGGGACGTCATGTTTCTAATGAAAATATAGAGCATATCATAGGAAAATATCTAAAACTATGAATCGTAATATTTTTTCAAAGCATACAAACCTCTTTGACTGACATGATTTAACAGTTTTCGAGGAAATGCCCCAAAATAGGTGGTTCAGACTCCCCAAGACTCCCTTGACAGGATAGTAAACATTCGACCACGCTCTCGTTTGTGCCGGAAATCGTTGTCAATCGTAGTCACGAAGTTGAATGCTAAATATTTTATTGACAACAATATATTTTATGATTGTTTTCATGATATTTCTTCTTATAATATATGAACCCAAATTAGAATTTCTACTAAAATCGTTTGTCAGAAAGAGACTATCAAAAGAGTGTACAGTATTTTGTTCAACACTTCAATATGGCGGCGCCCTTGATATAGTGAATTGTGTGCTTCTTATGATAAGTCAAAGCGGAATAAATCGTATGTACTGTAGAGGAGTTGTTTTATTGCAATAAGAAACAACCATGGCGTTGAGGACGTTTACGAAATTTGGTTATGAGTCATTGACATCGGTGCATTTGGCGGTCACTTCTGGCAAGTTCTCGTGCAAGCGGTTGCTGTCTACAAAATATACGTTTTATCGCCCACTTGCGACTTCGTGGGACCAGTCCAATGGTAACGGTCGCTGGAAAAACTTCCCGGAATGTCATCAAGTGCGGTTGTATGTGTATGGTACCCGTTGCTTCAGTTGTCAACGTTCAAAACAGACTGTGTCCCAATCATCAAGTTGGTTGTCTGGTATTGCAGTTAAATCACTTGGTGTTAACGGTGGCTCCAAAAATGAGATGGGAAGGAATATATCCTGCTATCATCCATTGTCCAAACACTGTAGTCCGTTATGTAGCAAAGAAACAGAGACCAAATCTTCGTCACAAAATACTTTGAGAATGGAGAAGAGTCCTGATCTTGGATTTGTAAGCGTAACCGATATCAGTGTCTTTGTATTTAATTTAGTCTACTCGGTTCTTGAAAATACAAGTTGGGCTGTGAATTTTGCACAATTATGCTTTTTGTTGGAATAATATTTTGTAGACGGGAATAATTATTTTGATTTTTCCTTGTTTAGTCTGAGAACATCCTGACTGTTCCCAATGTGTTGACCGTGACAAGAATGACTCTCTCCCCTGTTCTGGGTTATCTTGTTCTACAACAGTCCTTTTTAGCAGCTTGTGGAATTTTTATTGTTGCTGGCACAACAGACCTGGTGAGTTACTATGTATAGAGTTTGTTTTATTTCTGTATCAAATTGAGAGCATCCCACAATTTTTTACAATTATATTGTGGCCTTTCTTCTCTTCATATTCTGTTATCCAAATTATTAATTCTTCCTGCTTCTGTAAATATTATGTTCCAGTGACTTAAGTGTTTTTCTTATTGCCAAATTTCAGTTAGATGGCTATATAGCAAGAAAATACCCTAGCCAGACATCTGCCCTGGGCAGCTTCTTGGATCCCTTAGCTGACAAACTGCTTGCCAGCATCTTGTTTGTGACATTGACTATTGTAGACCTAATACCTGGTAAGCATTAATTATGGAATCATTCCCTTCAAGTACAAACAATGAAATATATTTGTTAACAAATAAATGAATAACTATGTAGTTACTCATATAAAAGATAATTAATATTGATTAGAAAAAAAAAGATGTCTGCTAGTTGATGTTGGAAACCCTGTTTAATTTAAGGGTGTGTATGTTTGAATGTGTAATTCCTTTAGTGTGGCTGACTGTGATGGTGATAATGCGTGACATTCTGCTGATGGGAGGAGGATTCTATGTCAGATACATCAGCCTACCTCCCCCTGTGGGTTCTGTATATTCTTATACCCCACTTAAATTAACTTATTATCATTCTCAACAAGAAAAGGTATTAGAATGAAAAACCAAGATGTTATTTTCAAATGGCATGCTTAAGGTATGTTACAATAAGACCAAGGAGGTTTGAGCTGAGCTCTAGGGGCTCACTCAGAAATTTGTCTGACAATATTTGTAACCATAAACAGCAGCGCATAAATCCTCTGTTATAAGCTCTATGATCAGATTGCATGTGAACAGGTATAATGTTAGGTTCTTTTTATATTAAATTTTTGCTTTAAGTAGCACATTTTATTATATATAGCAGATGGACACATGTATGTAGATTAATGCATTTACATACATTATTGGTTATTTGTACAGGTTACCACCTCTGATATTGTGAAATAGTTACAATTTCATTAATTTTGCAACTTGGCAGCACCTTTGTCACATAACCTCTAGCTTATTACAATTGGTTTTAATTACAAATGATCAAAATACTTTCATTTTACCAAAGGACAATTCAGAATTGCCATCACGATGTCCCTGCAGAACCACTGTGGTATCAATGTAGAAATTGATGACAAGCAAATGCTCATCTGAATGTTTCAAATGATAATTCATTAATGCCTATGAGTTTCATTTCAGATCACATTTAAGGGGTACTTTGACATCAGTAATGTTACTGCTCAACTCAAGCCCATGTTTATTAGCAAGGTAAGTGTCATTCATATTGGGAAATATTTCTTCCAATGCTTCAATGTCATTTGGATGTCAGGTGGTAGTTCTATTTCATCCAGTAATATTGCTTGGTTGTTATAAATTATCTATTGGTTGGAAGATATTCTCTGAAGCCATTGTTGTTATTTTTCTGGGTGTTATTCAGGTGAATACAGCCTTGCAGTTGGGTTTGGTAACAGTGACGTTAGCTGCGCCCGTCTTTAATTACGTTGACCACACTGCACTTCATGCCCTATGGTTTGTGCCAAATCCTATCTCATGAATTAAATATCGTGGGTTTTGATAAAATTATCTCTCACTGTGTTTGTGATGGCTTGGAAATTAAACATGGAAGCTTGTTACTAAATTGTATTGACACAGAAATACTTTGCTGAATTCTTATTTATTACAACCTGCTTTGTGTTTGCAGGTATCTGACAGCCTGCAGTACTACTGTTACAGGACTGGCTTACATATTTGCGAAAGACACATTCAGACTAATCAAACAAAACAAAAAGGACAAGGCTTAGAGAAATATTAATGGTGTCTATTGAAACGTGTGTTAAAGATAGTAATTGACTGGTTTCTTTTGTTTGATTTGAGGATTCATGTGCTCAATGCTCTGTTCAGTCCTCAATATGAACTGCCTTCTGATGTCCTATCTTCACCTGCTAACATCAACTGCTAAGTCAGTAGCTTGTTTAATTTGCTTCTAAGAATGCATCTTTTTGGGAATGAATAATTGTTTAAGAGTAAATTATTTATTAAAACCAGTTGTTGATGCTTCATGTATGTTGTTTGACATTCTCACAATCACTCTTCCTTGAATCTCTATTTCACTAGCGGGTATGCCCCTTCAGGGAGATGACAGGGGGTTGTATTTACTTGCAATGTGGCTATCAGTTTTATAGATTAGATGTACCTCCGTGCTGAAATATAAACTGGGACATTTTAATTGTGAGACCCCTGGCACAATGCAACCAGTCGCCACTAATATATCACTCATGTAAATGCTATTACAAATAAGAGCAGAATTGGTCACCCACCAAGATCATCTCTTGAATCACAAAAAGTACAACTGGCGAGAGTCGCCTATTTCGATGGTCATCTTGTGATGGACTTTTATCCACAAACATAGGTAACTGGCTGGCTAGATCTGTCGTATACAGTCTCTGACTGCCAATGTCTTGTTATTGTGGTCAGTTAGGCACCTATGGATGTAAGTGTTGTCAATAATAGTCTGAGTGGGTTGTTTTAGTGTGACCAGTTAGTGGCCCAAGGGAGAATTTTGTAAGTGTGGTCAGTTGGCTGTCTGAGGGAGTCTTGTTAGTTTGGTCAGTTAGGCACCTATGGATGTAAGTATTGTCAATAATAGTCTGAGTGGGTTGTTTTAGTGTGGCCATTTAGTGGCCCAAGTGAGAATTGTGTTAGTGTGGTCAGTGGGAAGCTTGAGGGCGTCGTGTGAGTGTGGTCAGTTGCCGCCCCACCCCAGCAACACCGCACACTTTCAACCACAAGCCTCGACTGCAATATACTGGGTGTCCGTGCAGCACGTTGCATCATTCACAACGCAGTCTGTCCTCGCTAAATAATAATCAATGATGTTGTTGAGAAGAAATAGTTATATTAATGCTGATTTTTGTGTGTGGATGTAACGAGCTGGGACATGTGAATCTGATCGCCGCTTGTACCAACCAGACCAGCCCGGTATTCTGACCTGACGATTGTAAACTATCTGTGCTGACGTGACGTCCTCCTCGTCTCTGATAACGTTTTCACTCCGTACCGAATCGACATTTTTGTTAATCTGATTATCGATTCC
>CM067346.1:57898028-58023028 GCA_034190875.2 Urechis unicinctus | reverse complement strand
TCTGGTTGCTGGCTGCTTTTGAGCGCGTGCAGCTCCTCTTTGCGGCCTTTGATAACTTCTTTCAGGAAGTCAAGCGCCCTTCTTACGTGACTGAAATCATATTGCCACAGAGTGTCACATCTGACCGCGCCTCATCACCATCACTCATGCCCGCGTCACTAGGCCACATCACCATCACACATGCCCGCGTCACCAGGCCAAATCTCCTGGGCTACAGCTGGCGAGTGCGTCACTAGATAAGTATCGATTACCAAAAGGCGACCAAAGGTAACATTTTATAACATCGATTGGTTAATGCGTGTGGCTCTGCAATGAACAGACATTGTGAGTAAACAAACTATAGCGAGCGGAATTAGTTTTACGTGTCATGCTTGCTGGCGATGAGTGACTTCAGTAGCGGGAACAGCTCGACACAAGCCGCCATCTCCAGACGAGTCTTGTCTTGGAACAAACTGCAGCGAGGTCAAAGTTCACAACAGACAAGTCACATTCATCGCATTTCTATGCAACTGATCAGAGGTTATTTTACAAAACAACGACATTGATAGCTTGACAGTATTATAAACAGGCCTAGAAAGGCACCACTTCAGGCATCTTTAGTGTGATAGCATTTCAAACAGGCCTAGAAAGGCACCACTTCATACGTCGTTAGCAAGATACAATTTCAAACAGGCCTAGAAAGGCACCACTTCATACGTTCGTTAGCAAGATAACATTTCAAACAGGCCTAGAAAGGCACCACTTCATACGTCGTTAGCAAAATAGCGTTTCAAACAGGCCTTGAAAGGCACCACTTCATACGTCGTTAGCAAAATAGCGTTTCAAACAGGCCTTGAAAGGCACCACTTCATACGTCGTTAGAAAGATACAATTTCAAACAGGCCTAGAAAGGCAACACTTCATACGTCGTTAGCAAGATAGCATTTCAAACAGGCCTAGAAAGGCACCACTTCATACGTCGTTAGCAAGATAGCGTTTCAAACAGGCCTAGAAAGGCACCACTTCATACGTCGTTAGCAAGATAGCGTTTCAAACAGGCCTTGAAAGGCACCACTTCATACGTCGTTAGCAAGATAGCGTTTCAAACAGGCCTAGAAAGGCAACGCTTCAGCCAGCGATAACATGACAACATTTGAAACAGGGTTATAAAGGCAGCTGGCACTCCTGGGTAGCTGTCCAGTCATCACAATCATCGTATTCATCACCGTCGCGACTTCAAACGATTATTTAAACAATTAAATGCCCTGTTACTCTATTCTCAGGAGTACGGGAATGGTCTGTGAGGGCTAGAAGTACGATCAGCGTTAACAGGCATCATTTAGTGTAGTGGACTAAGTGAACGTTGAAACGGGTGCAGAACACCTTTATGGCGACCCGTCTTTTCGGCCATGGTCAAGCCGAGAAAGACGTCGACCCAATGACCTTCACTGATTCTCTCTGTTTCTGTCAGTGTCTAATTAAACCAACTCACCTGCAAGTGATTACAGGTAAGAGGTCATTTAGTAGCAGGTAATCGTTAGTTTTGATGAGAAAGGAAACGAGTGCCGAACATCCGTGGTTGTTCCAGTGGGTAAGGGCAACCTTGAGCCTGAGGCAGCGTGACTGGAGGTCACTCTCCGTGCGGTCATGGTCCGCCTTCAACTGCACGCAGAGGTCAATAAGTAGTGACGTGAGTCAGTGGGAGGATGAGGGTGTTGGGGAGGGAGTCGGCGATGACATGGGTCAATGAGAGGATAAAGGAGTGTGTATGTGTGTGTGTGTGTGTGTGTGTGTGTGTGTGTGTGTGTGTGTGTGTGTGTGTGTGTGTGTGTGTGTGTGTGTGTGTGTGTGTGTGTGTGTGCGGGGGTGGGGTGTGTGTGTGTGAAGGAGGGAGTGTGTGTGTGTGTGTGTGTGTGTGTGTGTGTGTGTGTGTGTGTGTGTGTGTGTGTGTGTGTTAGTGAGGGGATGAGGAAGTGAAGGAGGGAATTGGCGCGGTGATGGGAGTGAACGAACGAATGAGTGAGGGCATGAGAGATCGTGTGACTGCCTAAGTCATTGCGTGAGAGAGAGCGCGTGAGGGTGAGTCGGAGAATGAGTGTTCAAATGAGTTTCTCACCTGAGATAATGCCCTGTGCCGCGCTCTTGGCGGTCGACGGTACCTGTCTGGCGTCCGTCACTGTTATAACCGGCTCACTGACCGGCTTGGTGTTCCACTTCCCGCGTGATTTACTCGGATTTACCGCACTACCAACTTTGGCTTTCGTTTCATTTACGTTTTTGGGTTCATCCTTAACTACAAAGGTTTCTCCCAGACCGACTCCTGTGGGCCTCGACAGTTTCAGGTTAGCCGGGCTAGGAGAGCGACCCTCTCTACAGGCGGGTCCTCCTTTTACTTCCAGATTGGTCTTCACAGTAGCGACGTTCACCTTGCGTCGACCTGGAGCCTGCTCTTTGCCTTTGGCTGGCATTTTCTCGGGTCGTTAGATATCCAGTCAGAGTCAGCTCATTGTAAGCAGTAGATCCCTGTTGAAAAATCACGCGGTCACCAATCACTGACCAACATTCAATTGTCCACAAACCATGTTGATCACCCAGAAGAAAGGGAATACAAGCGATAACGTATATGTTCAGGTGTCAACATCCATACAAGCTACACGTACGGATGAGGTCATATCAATCAGCGATGTTTATAAAGTGATTTATATCTCCTTCAAATATTGACGACTATCCGGACAAAGGCGAGAATATTTCGCTGCCTTATCGCCACCGCCCTCGTTGGAAATCGTCACCCGCGCGTACTGGCCCGCGTTGACAGCCCGGATGAATATCAAAGGCTCGTGTCTTGGTTTGACAGTGCTCTGAACTAACTATGATCTCACATGGCTCTGTAAGCAGATCTTATGCTGATTAAATGATGCTTACCTGGATAAATCCGTCGATAAGCATACACTTTATCCAAACTGCGGTTTTTATGCTTACACTCTCAAACTCGACACGCGCATTATAAATTACATATGCGACAAACATGTTTTCAACTACTTAGCCGGTGGTATCAGATACGGAGTTGTTCATTTCACTAATATATATCGAAGTGCCCGCAATCTCTTTTCAGACGTTTAGGTTCATGTTATTCCAGCATGAATGCTGCTTTGAAATACATTAATGATTCGGTTCTTTCTCTCCAGGATGTGCCTAACCTCGTCTGCCATTTGTATTCTGTCAGTAGGATTTTAATTTATAATCTGATACAGCGCCATCTGAATTTACCTCGCTAGTTGTCCTAACCTCGCCAGTATTCCTAACCTCGCCAATATTCCTAACCTCGCCAGTATTCCTAACTTCGTCGGTATTCCTAACCTCGCCAGTATTCCTAACCTCGCCAGTATTCCTAACCTCGCGCCAACAGTCCCATTCTCCAGAGCAGAGGATGTGTATCCTATGCGTAGGAGAATGCAGCAGTCCTAACCTCGCCAGTTGTCCTAACCCAGTTGCGCCAGTATTAACCTCGCCAGTGCCATCATAACCTCGCCAGTATTCATAACCTCGCCAGCCAGTTGTCCTAAACCTCCTCGCCAGTATTTAGTAACCTCGCCAGTATTCCTCGCCAGTATTTATAACCTCGCCAGTATTTATAACCTCGCCAGTATCGCCAGTATAACCTTTGTTATACCTCGCCAGTATTCCTAACCTCGCCAGTATTTATAACCTCGCCAGTATTATAACCTCGCCAGTATTTATAACCTCCAGTATTTATAACCTCGCCAGTTGTCCTAACCTCGCCAGTATTCCTAACCTCGCCAGTATTCATAACCTCGCCAGCTGTCCTAACCTCGCCAGTATTTATAACCTCGCCAGTATTCCTAACCTCGCCAGTATTCCTAACCTCGCCAGTATTTATAACCTCGCCAGTATTTATAACCTCGCCAGTTGTCCTAACCTCGCCAGTATTTATAACCTCGCCAGTATTTATAACCTCGCCAGTATTCCTAACCTCGCCAGTATTTATAACCTCGCCAGTATTTATAACCTCGCCAGTATTTATAACCTCGCCAGTATTCCTAACCTCGCCAGTTTTATAACCTCGCCAGTATTTATAACCTCGCCAGTATTCCTAACCTCGCCAGTATTTATAACCTCGCCAGTATTTATAACCTCGCCAGAATTTATAACCTCGCCAGAATTTATAACCTCGCCAGTTGTCCTAAAACGTTGCCCTAGTATTCATAACCTCGCCAGTATTTATAACCTCGCCAGTTGTCCTAACCTCGCCAGTATTTATAACCTCGCCAGTATTCATAACCTCGCCAGTTGTCCTAACCTCGCCAGTATTTATAACCTCGCCAGTATTCCTAACCTCGCCAGTATTCCTAACCTCGCCAGTATTCCTAACCTCGCCAGTATTTATAACCTCGCCAGTATTTATAACCTCGCCAGTATTCCTAACCTCGCCAGTATTCCTAACCTCGCCAGTATTCCTAACCTCGCCAGTATTCCTAACCTCGCCAGTATTTATAACCTCGCCAGAATTTATAACCTCGCCAGAATTTATAACCTCGCCAGTTGTCCTAACGTTGCCAGTATTTATAACCTCGCCAGTATTTATAACCTCGCCAGTATTTATAACCTCGCCAGTATTTATAATCTCGCCAGTATTCATAACCTCGCCAGTATTTATAACCTCGCCAGTATTTATAACCTCGCCAGTATTTATAACCTCGCCAGTTGTCCTACCCTCGCCAGTATTTATAACCTCGCCAGTATTCATAACCTCGCCAGTTGTCCTAACCTCGCCAGTATTTATAACCTCGCCAGTATTCAGTATTCCTAACCTCGCCAGTATTATTCCCAGTAACCCTCGCCCAGTATTTATAACCTCGCCAGTATTTATAACCTCGCCAGTATTTATAACCTCGCCAGTTGTCCTAACCTCGCCATTATTTATAACCTCGCCAGTATTTATAACCTCGCCAGTATTTATAACCTCGCCAGTATTCCTAACCTCGCCAGTATTCCTAACCTCGCCAGTATTCCTAACCTCGCCAGTATTTATAACCTCGCCAGTATTTATAACCTCGCCAGTTATAACCTCGCCAGAATTTATAACCTCGCCAGTTGTCC
This sequence comes from Urechis unicinctus, assembly GCA_034190875.2. Classification (NCBI taxonomy): domain Eukaryota; kingdom Metazoa; phylum Annelida; class Polychaeta; order Xenopneusta; family Urechidae; genus Urechis; species Urechis unicinctus. The sequence continues at coordinate 58,017,931 of CM067346.1, read as the reverse complement.
TAACGTTGCCAGTATTTATAACCTCGCCAGTATTTATAACCTCGCCAGTATTCATAACCTCGCCAGTATTTATAAGTATTCCTAACCTCGCCAGTTGTCCTAACCTCGCCAGTATTTATAACCTCGCCAGTATTTATAACCTCGCCAGTATTTATAACCTCGCCAGTATTTATAACCTCGCCAGTATTTATAATCTCGCCAGTATTCATAACCTCGCCAGTATTTATAACCTCGCCAGTATTTATAACCTCGCCAGTTGTCCTACCCTCGCCAGTATTTATAACCTCGCCAGTATTCATAACCTCGCCAGTTGTCCTAACCTCGCCAGTATTTATAACCTCGCCAGTATTCCTAACCTCGCCAGTATTCCTAACCTCGCCAGTATTTATAACCTCGCCAGTTGTCCTAACCTCGCCATTATTTATAACCTCGCCAGTATTTATAACCTCGCCAGCTGTCCGAACCTCGCCATTATTTATAACCTCGCCAGTATTTATAACCTCGCCAGTATTTATAACCTCGCCAGTATTCCTAACCTCGCCAGTATTCCTAACCTCGCCAGTTGTCCTAACCTCGCCAGTTGTCCTAACCTCGCCAGTTGTCCTAACCTCGCCAGTTGTCCTAACGTCGCCAGTATTTATAACCTCGCCAGTATTTATAACCTCGCCAGTATTTATAACCTCGCCAGTATTCCTAACCTCGCCAGTATTCCTAACCTCGCCAGCATTTGTTAGTTATAAATACTGGCGAGGTTAGGAATACTGGCGAGGTTAGGACAACTGGCGAGGTCATAAATAACCTCGCCAGTATTCCTAACCTCGCCAGTTGTCCTAACCTCGCCAGTATTTATAACCTCGCCAGTATTTATAACCTCGCCAGTGGGACTAAACTCGCCAGTATTTATAACCTCGTCAGTGTGACTAACCTCGCCAATATTCCTAACCTCGCAATAGTCAAAATCTCGCCAGTATTCCTAGACCTACAGTATTCCTAACCTCGTCAGTATAATTTATGAATTTCGTCAGTAACTTGATGCTCGTACATCCCTGATCTTCCAATTGTCCACGGGTCTCACCTGGCCGGCTTGGTGGCGGCTGGTGGTCTCACCTGGCCGGCTTGGTGGCGGCTGGTGGTCTCACCTGGCCGGCTTGGTGGCGGCTGGTGGACGTTGTACTTTGAATAATCATTGAGTCAATAAAACAACAAGATTAACGGCGAGTGAGACATTGACGGGTGACGAGCTCTGATGTGGAGGTCAAAAATCGAGCGATTGATAAACACAAAGGGCTCAAAGGACAAGACCCCACGCGTCGTTGCTTAAGCAAACCGCCGTTGGGTAGAGGCATACGTAGGTAAGTCAATGGATGAAGCTCATTTGTCCCAGATTATCATCAAGGACATCTATCTCATTGCAAATAATTACCATGTATGATCAGATACAACACTTACAAAAGCTTGAAATACGAATTTGTCTTGAAACGCGTATATTGTACTTCAGTAATTTCCTTGGTTTTTTTTGGTTGCACTTATGCTTTGACTTTTACAGCAGCTATTGAATCCCGCGAATGGCAACCCTTTCATAATCTCTAATGATGATTGAGGTGAGAGATTTCAGGTGCATTCGCTAGCACCGTGCCCACATATAGCAGGCAGAAGGACGTTACCTCGCATTGTACCACGGGTCTGCCCCGTAGTAAACAATCGCACAGTGCGCACTAAATAATAGCATATAGGGTCAGTTACCTGGCGCTGTCTCACCACTCTGTTCTGCAATACGCATTCTACACAGTACCATATATGATATGTTACCTTGTATTGTATCACGGCTTTGTGCTGTTTCTCACAATCGTAATGTAAGAAAGAAAGGTTCGTTCAGCGTGTGTCAAGATGTACAGCTGTATGAATGCCCCACGGCGACAACTTCCCTCCACCCGCTGCCATTCACATAGCAGTTCACGGGGGTGTCAGCATGTCACAGTTATAAAAGGGGATAAGAGGGTTAAGACGGAATTGCCGTACATGGCCTCTGTTGCCAAAAACGGCTCAAAGCTTGAATGAAGAAGAAGAAGACGGAATTGCTCATGTTGGCGTCAGGGATTGAACGACGGCTCTTCAGTCTGATATCAGACCTTACGCGGCCAGTACTGGAGAATACAACGCGGAAATATAGAGTAATTTACACGTGGGCGGTCTGCTCACACGCGCCCTTTGCCCACACCCCGCTTCACCACCCAGCAGAGTCACCAACTGCTTGTCCGTTTCTGAGGCGACTTGGCCGTTCCAATTCGTTTACTGTGAGACAGAACTTGTACGGATTATTTGACGCTAAGTACACCTTTAACAAATAGTTCAATTTCAATTGCAGTTGGGGACGGTAACATCCTTGCCACGGACTTATTGACACCAAGTGCAGCTAATTACAGTTGGTCCACCATAATAACAGGTGAAAATGGATAAATTGCTGAATAAAACATAGCTTATTCCAATGAGGCACAATAATCAATTCATGTTAACACAATCTTCTCGGTTATCCAATTCACTTTATAAACCACCATCATAAGAAATGCTAGTATGCATGAACGCTTTCTGTTTAACCGTCTGTTGACTCATTTTGTGACTCTTCATTGATTAGAATATGATGACGGAACTGTCAATTAGATACTACAACTTTTGATATACATTTGTGCAGTGTTTAATACGGTACGCTGAAGTTGTCTATCGATGTCACTGTCATTGCAATAAAAGCGCGATGACCTCTACATTTCATGCATTTACATTGCTTCAGTTGTCATCGCTGGGGTCGTTGTCGTGGCTGTAGTTATCATCGGTCAATGTGCTGCGCGCGACGTACCAAAATACACTCGGTCGCAGCACACAGATACTCAGAAAGCTGATTTGCTTAGAAAAAGACCCCTTGATACTCAATCAATTAGCTCTGTTCGATGAAGTGGCGTTCACCCACCCTGCTTCGACGAGGCTCGTTGGCGCACAATTGAGTATCAAACGTATGACTTGAAGCGTATGAAACGAATTAATGATGGAGGAACGGATATCATCGAGAGACTTAAGTTTCGAGAAATGTTCTTCAGTTGAACTTAAGCTAGACACCGTGTTTGAAGTGGTTGTAGAAATCATTCTCGATCGGGTTATAATTATTTAATGACCATCCATCGTTTATTATAAAAATATTTTATTCATCATTCCGGTACATATAAGTGGACCATTGAAAGTTCGTCACATTTTGAAGATGTCTTTGATATGAATGCTTGCTTTTTCCGATTAGAAATATATTGTATTTCTGAATTACGAACATGATTTGGGTGTGAGAATGACATCAACCGAGTGCAGATAACAAGAAGTTACGTCATGATAAACGTACAAACACGTCTTCCTCTCGTCAAATAACCAGGACAGTCCAGAACTCACTTCTATTTCAAACCCACACGGATAACTATACATAGAAACGAATATTTCCGTCGTCAGCTGACAATCCGCATCATTAGTCTTGTATTGAAAAGAAAACTGTCCTGTGGATTCGTTTAAATACATTTTCATTGGTTCCCCATGGGTCGCGCGTGCGTATGGTCTTGAAAAAGCACTGACAACATTATGATTCACATTTCCCGCGTCATCGAAGAAGTCAGAATCCCAGTAAGTCCACGACTGTAAGTAATCATCAGCTGTTCGCATTGTTGAAACACATTCAGTAATATTATTTTGACAAAGACCGAACTCGGAGAGGAATGAACTCCCACCGAGCCGACTTATATCCCGCTCCACAGTCCGGAAGAGATCGGGCGTCAGGAAGCGATCACACAGCGCCCTCTGGATGGAACTCCTCCCCATAATCCAACAGTAGTAATGATAAGACAACACGGACCTATTGGCATTGGCTGCTCCACCAGGCGCATGTGCAAACCCAGTTCCAGTCAAGTTGCCGTTGAGGAACACTCCCCACGTGACAGGTTCGTAGAATATTAACGTCGATGTATCTATACCTGTGATCTCCCGGCTCAGGTAATCATAGAGAACCTGCAAATTCACTCTACCTGCTTGACCAGGTATCAACAGGTCCGGACGCGCGTATATATCCCCACACCACGGCTCGTTAAAGAGTTCATACCCCAAAACGTTAGGAAATCCTCGGAATTCCTCGGCTGTTTTTCTCCAAAATTGCGCCAACCAATCTCTGGTACCGGCGACATTGTCGTAGATCCCTTGGAATGCCCTTCCCACAGCTTCCGATAGGTAGCCTGTGCTCCAACTGGTTTCATGACCGGGTGGTATCGGCCAAGGGAATGCGTGCTTAGAAGGTGGTAGTTTATCCAAGAGCCATAGAGGAACACCATCGTATGTTCCAAATCTAGACGAGAGCACATCCTGGTGGAAGTCTAAGATCACATATATTCCTCTAGCTTCCAGCTTAGTGATGATGGATTTCAGCACATTGTAGTAGGTTTGGTTGAAGGAAGCTTGGCGTGGTTGCGCGCCAGACCACATGACGCCCATACGCACCACATTGAAGCCCCAGGCCTGATACATGTCTAGTCTGGTGTCGTTGAGCAGGTTTGCTGGGTACCAGGGAGCCGCTTTACTGATAGCGTTGAAGCCGTGGAAGAGGCGCACACGGCCCTGTATGTCCGTTAGCCATTTTCCCCGTGTGCTGATTTTCGATATGGGTTGAGTACCGCCGGAGACACGCCTGTGACGGAAAGATCACTCCACAGGTCATCACAAGGAGGAAGACATATGAGCTGAGATAAGACCGATGTAGAGCTGCACAGCGCTGATATGACATGATCGCGGTACACATGCGTTCTGCTCGCACTGCGTCCTGCCGTGATTTGTCCTCAGTGAACAGCCGCTTGGTGCAATATAAATCTTGAGCAACGATGCGTTAGCTGGGCAGATTGCCATATAAGGACCTATAGCTTGCCTGTCCCTCCACTCAATATAACCATTCCATATTGTAACGAAGCATCGTCATACATTGTGTAGCCAATCTGTCCTTCATAAGATATCTGATCTCAATTGCTCCTTTGTATTCCTCTTACACAGACCTCGATCCTGATCCTAACCTGAGCAGTGGTCTCTATGGTGACCCGATGTGGCGCTGTTAGCCGCGCACGACGATAATATAAGGATATACCGTCTTGCGCGAGGCTATGTGCGTCGTGCGGAGAGCCTTTTATTTCGAGCAATGTTGTGTACTTACGTATCTATATATATATCGAGAATTGAGATGAATATCCTTTGAACTACACTATTTTGGTTACCCACTGTCTCGTGATTATTTAGCAATTGTCACATGAACTTTTGGAATGACAACTTTCGTTCACGGCAACCCCCATCTTGGAAATATGACGCTACATAACGCAGTTTCACTTTCACTCGCCATGTGGCTGCAGGTCCCGCGGGGCCGGGTTAAGTTTTTTGTTTTTTTGCCTCTCGTCTTGTACGACGGGTTTTGTTTGATACAGGTTTTCGAGGTCATGGGGCACACCCCTACTCAGGACAAGGCCAATTCAAGGTATCATCGCTCACGCTTTTAGCTCAATACAATTTCGCAATTAATTAACTAATTATAGTCCGATCGTAAAAAAATAACATTTTCTGAAAGCTAATTCAATTATCAAACTTTGGAAAATGATTCGATCGAAAAAACAATTACAGATTATCGTAGTTGAATTGAATTGTAAGCGTTTTCTTTATATAACCAATTATAAAAAAATTCCATGACGATATGGGTTATGATGATGATAATGATGTTAATGACGATTTATGTGATGAAGATAATGGTGATGATGATGACTATGATAAAAACATGTCATCAAAGTACGCAAGATCTCCCATGTTCCAGTGGGCCTTTTTTTATTCCTCCATGAGGAGATGATTTCACACAAATCAATCTAGATATCCGCTACAACTGCTTAAAGCAGACTCTTCATGTAATCACACAAACAACAAATTGACAGCAGACAAACCGGAAGCGTCCTATCCAAGAACGCAGCGGACATGAGACTCCGACACGCCGCACACCGCCCCACCCTACTCCTTGTCATAGCAATTGTTAATAGTGAATTTAATTGAAAAATTATAAATAGTAGTGATAAAAACATAATAGACCATTACCCTTCTACGCGTGGAACTGAAATCGTAATTTGAGTCGAATTTTGTTGAGTCAGATTGACATTTGGTCGACGCTATATACAAGGCACCCGAAGCTGAAACAGGCAGCGTTTGGGCAATAATAACAGAAAATTATGGAATGGCGCACGCGTACAGAAACAAAATGAAAATTGCACAAAATCACAGAAAATACATCTTTAAGCAGCAGATTATTTATCCTTATAAATGGCTGATTCACGTGAGATAGCATATATTGATCCATTGCATAGTGCAACATTAAGGTCTACTAGTTGTGTTGGTCATACCCACAGCTATCCCACAAGCCTCAAGCACAAATAGAAGCGACGAAAATGGAAAGTCGATCCAAATGATACTTAAACATGAGTAATTTCCTTTTTCAACTACATAGAATATGAAAACGAAGCTCTTCCGTATTCCCACTTGGCATCACAGGGTTGCTAAGACTGTTAGGCGCATAGAGATACGAACACTTGCGCACGCTAACAATCGCACGCACGCACATAGACACACACACGCACACACACACATACAAACAAATAATATATATTTATATATATATATATATATATATATATATATATATATATATATATATATATATATATATATATATCTATATATATATATATATATATATATATATATATATATATATATATATATATATATATATATATATATATATATATATATATATATATATATATATATATATATATATATATATATATGTTATTTAGGCTTTACATTTTCTCGGGATCTGGCCATCAGGTTAATGTGATGAGGAACCACGACTTTACGACCGGAAGTGACCTCATGGCGGTTGCTGGAGCTTCCGGAGGAGCCATTACTGGAGGAGGTACTGCTGGAGGCACTGCTGGCCCGTGCCTTCACGACCCGCAGCGGGGACGGCTTGACCGGCATCGTGGTCTGTCGCGTGGCTAAGGGGAGTGAACCCCGCCGCGGCTTGACAGGGTTGGCTGGTTTGGTGCTGCAGAGATGCTCGACTTGGACCAGGTTGTAGATTTCCTGTTGTAAGGATTCGTTCCTTCCCTTCAGGGTTTGGTTTTCTGATTTGAGAAGTTTGATATGGTCACGCTGAATTCTGTTATCGTCTTCTAAGCTCGTGATGGTTCCGTTCAGGTCGTCGACGCGGGAATGGATGTTGCTCGATAACTCCTCCGTGTCCAGCCCAACACCTAGCGCCAGTTTGGCAGAACCTTTTTCCCGCTCCAGGTTGGACACCCGCTCACTGGTTTCCCTGACTCTCATCTTGAGTCGGTCCATCTGTTCAATGAGATTCTTGACGTTATGACGGAGCAGGAGTCCCACATCCTCTTCCTCCTCCTCCTTCACACCTCCCGGCTTATGCTTCACAGCATACGGCTGCATCATGGCTATCATCCGCTCCACCTCCAGCTTCCGTACCATGTGACACTCCCTCTTCGCACTGCTGATCTTGCTCTGCAATCGGTTGATTTCGCGGTCTTGTTTCTTGATGTGATCCTTCAGCTCTGACTCCTCATCATCTCTCGTCCTCCGACCACTAGACTGCCTCCTCTCTTCTCCTACCTGTTCCATCTGTCCTGCGAGTTGTGTCAGCGCTGTCACATGGTCCTCTGTCTCGCGGCTACACTCCGCCATCAGACGGACCAGTTTCCGCTGCATTTTCTCTTCACCATTCTCTAACTCGATCAGCGTCTGGTTGCCTTTCTTCCTTCCCGCTAGGATCGTTTCACATTCCTCCTTTCTGTCGACCGCTGTGAAGATGTCGGCAAGGAGACGTTCGTGTCGCTGAGCCTGAGATCGCAGGAAGTCGGATAGTTTGACCAATCTCTGGTGTCCCGTTTCCTGCATCGCCTGCTGTCGGAAGGGGTCACGTTCCTCCAGCAGAGGGCGCCACAGCTCGTCGCCGAGAACACCAATGTACTCAGCAGCGCTTGCCGACGGAGGCGTGGTTTCGAAACCTGCACCCGCAAAAAGAGCACAAACGAAACTGTCAGACAGGTTTGTTGATGACGTCATTCATTTTAAATATGACTTGATTTATTCACAAAATATGAAAATTCCACCAATGAACATCATGAGGCTATGAGTCGAATGTTGCACTGTACCCCAGCTGATCCGGGTTTTATCGAAGAGGAGAGACTCGGCCATGGAATGGTTGCCAGTATCCTCAAGGATCTGACAAAAGACGGCGAAGGCGCCAGCTATTGAGCACTTCTCAATGGCGGCTAATAACAGGTAGCTATGGTTGTCCTCCTTCTGCAGCTGTCAGACACAGAGAAAACAGCATGTTATACACAGAGAAAACAGCATGTTATACACAGAGAAAACAGCATGTTATACACAAAGAAAACAACATGTTATATACAAAGCAAACAGCATGAAAACAACATGTTATTCACAAAGAAAACAGCATGTTTAACAAAGAGAAAATAGCATGTTTAACACAGAGAAAATAGCATGTTATACACAATGAAAACAGCATGTTATACACAGAGAAAACAGCACGTTATACATAATGAAAACCGCATGTTATACACAGAGAAAACAGCATGCTATACACAGAGAAAACAGCATGTTATACACAGAGAAAACTGTTATACACAAAGAAAACAACATGCTATATACAAAGCTAACAGCATGAAAACAACATGTTATTCACAAAGAAAACAGCATGTTTAACACAGAGAAAATAGCATGTTATACACAATGAAAACAGCATGTTATACACAGAGAAAACAGCATGTTATACACAATGAAAACAGCATGTTATACACAGAGAAAACAGCATATTATACACAGAGAAAACAGCATGTTTAACACCGAGAAAACAGCATGTTATTCACAGAGATAATAGGATGTTATACTCAATGAAAACAGCATGTTATACACAAAGAAAACAACATGTTTAACACAGAGAAAAGGCACAAAGTGAAATGACGCATCACAAGGTCAAAGGATGCAATAGAATACTGCCGAGGTAACGCTAGCTGAGGGAGACCTGCCCAATATAACCCACAGATAGCGATAATGTACCAGCTGCCATCTTTCAAGTATCTCGGTGCTATCCTGTTAGTGACCTGTTGCTGGCCTGTTAGTGTCCTGGTACTGTCCTGTTGGTGTCCTGGTACTGTCCTGTTGGTGTCCTGGTACTGGACCTGCCCTCACTGAGCTATGATCTGCAAACTTCCTATGGCACGGCAGATTAATTGCTCCATACTAGAGCAGTTTGTTATGGCTATGTCGCGAATCAATCAGTCAGGCTTAACAGCAGTTGACAAATGCTCTATTCGGGCTTGAATAATGGCACTTGTAGAAGTGTTGTTTGAAGTGGCTTTGGGGCTGGGTATGAGATAGGATGGTGCAATGCAGCCAACGATGAGGGACCTTATAGGGATGAGATGGATGATGGATTAGATGGATGAGGGATGAGATGTAGTCAAGGTCCCCCAGCCTGATGGCTGCGGGCGCTGTTTACATGTTACTGATATTCAATAGTCTCGCCTTCAGGTCTGGGCGAGCCTAATGTATTGAACTGGACAGGCATCCCAGATTTGGGATGCTCCAATCACAAGCCGAGTCTCTCGGTCACTCTCTGATACTTTTAAGTCGTTGTCTCTCATTGGTCAGTTCTACAAGTTCTGAAGAACTTGTCCGACCGGTGGAGTGATTTTTATGAGCCGGGCACACATCCTATAACACTCCGATTTGTTGTTTCACGCTGAGTGGCACCGTTAATCACACAGTCGGCGAGAGAAGCAGTAAACATACTATCGTGCAGCTAAGCATTAAAGCATTTGTTGTGGTGCCAATTTGAACTTTTGAGACGCCCCATAATTCCAGAAGACATTTAATGTGTTCTCATTGGACGCAGACCACTACAATGTCCATGACGTCACATAGAACCGAGGGTGCGTATCACAAGCCAGACACGCGCAATTAAGGTCAATCCGGGTCACAACCTTTGCGTTGATTGGTCACGAAGATTAACGAACGTGTCTAATGAATATTCGGACGCGCCAATTTAATCCCTTATCTTTTCGTAGACTCTAGGGCGAGAAGCGTAGCGGAACCCCTGGAGTCTGGGACGCAGACTAGATGAGATGGATGAGGGATGAGATGGATGAGGGATGAGATAAGCGTGTCCGTATGGCGTGAACAGAGACACAGTCTAGGCTCGACACATGTGACTTTACGTGTTAATTATAATCGATTTCATTTAAAACATCAATAGATGTAATTGTATCGAGCCTCAGGCAACATGTGGTCTGTGCAAGACAACCTGTTCAAAAGCTCTATCACACTAGATACATCAGCGGTCGCCGTTTACTAGTGGATTGCACCAATTGCAGATACAAGAGTGCAGTCAATTTAACATTTACCTGTATTTTTCTCCATTCTTCTCTTGACACTAATCCTTTATCAATGACCCTGGCAATGACCTTGGAGGACCATGTGACATCTTCCAGGAGCTGCGTGCGTCGCCGGTTGATGATGGCCTGGTACTCGGGATCCATTTCTCACCCCAGCTCACCAATCCGTGGCACCGGGAATTATTTCCCTGATTCGATAAAACTGTAATTTACAAATAGTTCAATGTGGATGTTGCTATCCTTTATCTCGGTTTACTTCATATAATTTTGAGTTTGTTTCTCAAATGTGGTAACAAAGAATGGCTCCGCGTAAGAAAGACGCGCCAGGAGAAGCAGTCATGGCACTTATATGATAGATGGCAAACACTGCTTGAAAACGCGAACGTGTCCCCAAAAAAAGACCCCAGTTGAAAGGGGTTGTTGGGGTGTGTGAGGGGTTGTGGGTGATGATATGCATAGCATGGTGGAGGTAAACGGCGTTTTCGGAGGGGTGACTCTTATTAGTTGAGGTGTAAAGAACTTAATTGACAATTGAACGGTGTCCTTAGTAAGAATATTAGCTGACAAGCTGTTATTTTCTGCGTGTCATCATATTCCGAGCTTTTCCAACACACAGGGTAGGTGATTATCGATGAAGCTTTTTATGTAAACTGGCCGCAATATAGCATATTGATCAAACAACGACTGCATTAGACGCCCCGAATTGTGCGACTCGCTATCGATGCGCTGCACTTCAATGGATAATATAATCAGGCTTCAGTCTGTGGCACCGGTCCATAAAACCTTGTTTGTCGCTTCCAGTGAAGCCTCAATCGTATCCCTTCCTGCCTGACAGACGTAAGTGGTTTAACGTAATCCCACACGTCAGGGGTCCCGGTAGAGTAACCCCAACTGTAAATCAACCCCCCCCCCCCCCACTTAACTCATCCCATGCCATCCTCCTAACCCTACACACCTACGACAGTAAGACACAAAATCGGGAACTTGATTCAAGATGCGTTGCTGACAAGACTTCCCGAATCGAATTGATGTTCAAGTTTAGAATGCGTAGGCATTAACTTGCAGATACACGCCTTGAAACTTCCTGATTTATGAAATGATAGTCAATAACTGTTGTTTATATTCATATTCTGAAAACTGGAAGCATTAATCGATAGCTAAGAGGCTTTGTGTCGGAGATCTTCTCCTTATGTTTGCTTTTTCGTCACCTTGGATGACAATATAATCGGCGGATCACAGGTATGGCTTGTTTGTCACGTGACTTTATCCTCGGGCCCTTGAGTTGACAACCTTCAAATGAAATCTGCGTATACACACCAGCGGGTATGCGTTATTTGTTGACGCTATAATCAATATAGACTAATTGCGTCTCCGTTAAAGATGGATCTGAGGCTGGCGTCATAGCTTGATAGATGTCACGCTGTGGGAATATATAGCTTGATAGATGTCACGCTGTGGGAATACATAGCTTGATAGATGTCACGCTGTGGGAATACATAGCTTGATAGATGTCACGCTGTGGGAATACATAGCTTGATAGATGTCACGCTGTGGGAATACATAGCTTGATAGATGTCACGCTGTGGGAATACATAGCTGATAGATGTCACGCTGGGGATACATAGCTTGATAGATGTCACGCTGTGGGAATACATAGCTTGATAGATGTCACGCTGTGGGAATACATAGCTTGATAGATGTCACTCTGTGGGAATACATAGCTTGATAGATGTCACGCTATGGGAATACATAGCTTGATAGATGTCACGCTGTGGGAATACATAGCTTGATAGATGTCACGCTGTGGGAATACATAGCTTGATAGATGTCACGCTGTGGGAATACATCTGACCGAGGGATGCTTCTGCATGGACAATATTTACATATTCAAAGCTGAGGTCACGGGTTCGAAACTAACACCGCGCCTTTCGGAGGTTCACCGTAGTGCGTTATTCCATAAAGCCTAATGCTGCGTCTAACAGTGCCTAATGCTGCGTCTAACAATGCCTAATGCTGCGTCTAACAGTGCCTAATGCTGCCAGAGGCTTTTAAAACACGCCATGTCTGCGTCATGGCTCGCATGGGACTCCTCACTACCAGTTTGATGTATCATAGTAAATATTTAAGTCTGTACCCGTGCAAAATTATCTAAATGCTGTTTCTGTCAACCCAGCTAAGTAGCACCTTTTGTAGAATGCCTTGTCAAGTATTCAGTATTGAACGCTAGTTATTTTTCTGTTGTGGGTGTCAGATGGATCATATATGAAGTAGTTAAGCTAACAGACATGGAGAGTTTCAAGTTGAATGGTTGAGGCAAGATGACGCTTGGCTCAATGTTTTTCGAAAAGACCACCTTTCATACTCCCTAAACGGAGTTGGTGTTTTATGGAATGCGTAACTCGCTCAACATAGATAGCACAAGTGCAGGGATTTGACGATATATATATATATATATATATATATATATATATATATATATAGAGATATATATATATATATATATATATATATATAGAGATATATATATATATATATATATATATATATATATATATATATATATATATATATATATATATATATATATATATATATATATATATATATATGTATCGTCAAATCCCTGCACTTGTGCTATCTATGTTGAGCGAGTTATATCTATATATATATATATATATATATATATATATATATATATATAGATATATATATATATAGATATATATATATATATATATATATATATATATGATATATATATATATATATATATATATATATATATATATATATATATATATATATATATATATATATATATATATATATATATATATATATATATATATATATATATATATATATATATATATATATATATATATATATATATCAGAGGTGCGTTTTGGCGTATATTTGGTACAAATAAGAATGTTTCATAGACCATATATATCATGACATTTTACTTAGAATTAAGTATCTTGACTGGAATAAATTTCACAGCAACTGAACGTTGATTTTATATTGTTAATTAATGCACTATTTGCTGGCTATTTTCCACTTGTTGAATTTAATATATGCTATGCCGTTATGTTTTAACCCTCGAGTACTTTGTATACCTTATAAATGTTTTTAAAATTAATAAAATATCAGTGATTATTGCTAATAAAAGACAAGAGGAAAAACAAGCAACATCAACTTTCATCATCTGAATGCAATTATTAATGCAATAATTTGAACACGGTCATTTGAGAAGATGAGATTTTCCAGCTCTGGTAAAAACTGCAGATATCCCCAACTGGTATGCAAGAAAAATCTATATTAAGAAAGGACAAATCCACTTTTAAAATATATGTGAGTTATTGTACTAAGCACACAATTTAATACAACTTATTAAAGGTTTGTAACTAAGAAAAAGACTGAACGTGTTGGAAATGAGAACTGAAGACAGATGGCTAGGTTCCATTTAACAACTTTTGTTTGGTGTCTTCGTCTACGGTAGGTATCCGGATACTTGGGAATGTTTTCGGTCATGATGACCTCTGACAGACTCTTGGTCTGTTTACATTTCAAAGAAAAAGCGCCCACCAAGCATCCTTTGAAATGTTTAAAAGACGGAACTTTACAATATGCGGGCTCAGTCGTTCGCACTCTTCCTTGGGGTATAAAGACAATAAACCATTTCATACGTGTAGATTCCGACAAATCAATCACTGTCTGTTCTTGGCAAATCTTGTTTCTGGTGTTCCATTACCCCTACCCCCTACCCCTACCCCCTCCCCCTCCGATTTTTATTGCATTTTTTGGCATTTTTATTTTAGACTTTCTGGGGAAATGTGTAGGCCGCGGCCTACACGGCCTATAGGAAGCTACGCCCCTGTAGTGTGTGTGTGTGTGTGTGTGTGTGTGTGTGTGTGTGTGTGTGTGTGTGTGTGTGTGTGTGTGTGTGTGTGTGTGTGTGTGTGTGTGTGTGTGTGTGTGTGTGTGTGTGTGTGTGTGTGTGTGTGTGTGTGTGTGCGCGTATAATTTACAGATCTAACCAAGTTTTTGTAATCACCAGTACGCATTATAACGGTTCTGGAAAGAGGAAGTATTTTAAGGGCCAAAAGTTACTATCCATGTCAGCTGAGCCCGAAATCAAAGCCCGGATGTGATTTTTTTTTACCTATGCTAAATGTTGACATTGCTTCTACGGACTGTGTAATCTGAACAACCGGGGAGGCCTCTTCAGGGTTGACGTGAATAGTGATTAAAACACATGATCGAGTCACCTCGGCTCTCTGCGGTCACGTCATGCGGCAGTGTTGACGGCAAGTAAACCCTGGTTTGTATGGCCGCATACAGTTCTTGTCTGAGGTGCATTCTTAATGCAGTGAAAACGACGTCATTTTCCCATATACCCAGTTAAGTGTGGGCCATTGTATGTTTGTGTGGATCGTTTGATATATGAACTCACAGATAGGCTGTGAAAACTTTCCACACAAGTTACTGACGTCAGTAAGGACATCTGCATAACATGGTGCGGCGTGTGGCACAAGGAAGTGCGAGGCAAGTGAATTCGGTATATGTTCACGGTGAATTCAATCGTCCATTTCTATTGAATGGGTTCATAGTAAGCGCTACTGTTGATCTCTTGATAAACCGACTTGGATGTATGGCGTTGAGGTAGTTTAGTATCCGATCTGCCGAAATTGACCACATAAAAACAAATGTTGTGGGTATGGTGTGATTTGGGTAAAAACATATATGGTTATAAAACGTTAGGTGGAATTGCCTGCTGCATTAGGGAAATTTGTCAACCTATGTAACATTCGGTTAATGATGCCCGACTTGGAGGATCACGTTAAATAACGGTCCCATTTCTGAATGCAGACTTTGTGGCACAAATTAGAAGATGTTATTACTTACGTCTGCGTTAATCGAAGTGATGCAATAACGAGATGATCCCTGATTGCCTTATATGGGGCTGAACAGTCTCTCTAACTACCTCATTAAGGGGCGACCTCAATGGTGAACCAGCTAGAAGCCTCTCAGCCAATAGCACTCGCTGATGGAGAGGGGGGTGGGGGCAGGCTCCAAAACTAACAGTATATATAAGAGAGTGAACACACGCTCACGACAGAGCAGATCACCAACCATAATTAAATATCATCCTTTTCGGTCACTTTGATAAATAAAGAATTTATTCTGTCTTTAGAAGAATAAAGTATATTTCCCCTCTTTCGGCCCTACACCGTCGTTTGTGTCTTCACTTCATGACGTATTCAAAGTCGACAGAACCAAGCCCGACACGTAAAACCCTAGTAGTACCCCAAAAAACACACGACACAAGTAAGAGCTACCAGTTGCAGCAAGCCATCCTCGGTCACATGACGTACAGCACTGGTCGATTCTTATCAATTCCCTGTCACGTCTTAAAACAACAAGTCACAACAAAGTGTTCACTTGACTTTTATCATGTTAACCACCAATGAGACCAGCTATAAATAGAGTTTCACCGCTTGGTGGCGGCCGGAAGGGACGATGGAGGTGCGTTATTAAATGTTGATGTTGATTCCCATTGCCTTCTGCATATCCATGTATTGATCGTAGGTGGGCCGAGGGATGCCCAGCTTCTTGAACCAAGGCATCATCTGCCGGTAAGCTACAAGCACAACATTCAATTCAGGATTCCTGCTACGCTACATATCACAATGCTACACACACAAGTACACAGGTTGCGATTTAGTCACACAGCGAGCGTAAATTAGGCGGATACATATATAAATATATATATACATATATATAGAGAGATAGATATATATAGAGATAGAGAGAGATAGAGAGAGATATAGAGATATATATATAGAGATATATATATAGATATATATATATATATATATATATATATATATATATATATATATATATATATATATATATATATATATATATATATATATATATATATATATATATATATATATATATATATATATATATATATATATATATATATATATATATATATATATATATAACTGGCATGTATTTTAATCTTACACGGGTCGCGGCCCAGACACTTGTCCACATAGAGGCAGAAGAAGTTGCTGATACCCTGACAGGCTAACACACACATTGATTTGGCTACCAAGCAGCAGCAGCAGAGAACACAGAGCAGGACGTTGACGCCTACAATAAGGGCCACACTGTACTTCTTGTACTTCTTGCTGAATTTTTCCAGCAGTGTAGCCTCGGTTGCCAACTGATAAATGTCACAAGGCAAACAGCTGCTACTCAAAAGTTCCGTGTAGCCATATAATGAAAGGATTTGTACATTTGGTGCTTGGGTAAATATAACGATAATACAAAAGGATTTACGAAGTTGTAATTTGAGTTTATAGTATAAAACCAATATCCAATGTCATAATTCCCTAACATACACACGGCAACATCCCACGTCATCCCCAGCCTGCCACCACAAACACGTGACAACACATCACTCATCATCACCAGCCTCCCAACACAGGCACGCTACTACATCACTCGTCATCACCAGCCTCCCTCCACTGGCACGCTACTACATCACTCGTCATCACCAGCCTCCCACAGCAGACACGCTACAACATCACTCGTCATCATCAGCCTCCTACAACAGACACGCTACTACATCACTCGTCATCACCAGGCTCCCATCTCAGACACGCTACTACATCACTCGTCATCACCAGCCTCATACAACAGACACGCTACTACATCACTCGTCATCACCAGCCTCCCACAACAGACACGCTACTACATCACTCGTCATCACCAGCCTCCCACCACTGGCACGCTACTACATCACTCGTCATCACCAGCCTCCCACAGCAGACACGCTACTACATCACTCGTCATCACCAGCCTCCTACAACAGACACGCTACTACATCACTCGTCATCACCAGCCTCCCACCACTGGCACGCTACTACATCACTCGTCATCATCAGCCTCCCACAACAGACACGCTACTACATCACTCGTCATCACCAGCCTCCCAACACAGACACGCTACTACATCACTCGTCATCACCAGCCTCCTACAACAGACACGCTACTACATCACCCGTCATCACCAGCTTTCCACCACAGGCACACAACTACATCACTCACTTCTCGCTGGTCTATGTAGTCTTGGTAATTGAAACTGTAGTAGTCGCCGTAATCGTACGTCTTATTGCCTGTGGCGCGCGGTTTCCGTTCGTGACGCCGGGTTCCTGTCGTGACGTGAGAACGAGGCGCCAACGGGCTCGCCGACGGCCTCGTTCTCGAGTTGACTTGGAGCTTATTAACGGCGCTCATGTAAAGCGAATTAGATCCTCTCTCATGGCCGACACCTTGCTTTGGTTCCTCCGTTCTACGTGTTGGGTGGGACCAGGCGAAACGCGGCGTTGTTGACTGAACAATAAAGGTCGGGGAAAGGACATCGCGCTGCATTCGCTCGTTTGCAGGGGTTGCCATGGATTTAATGTTGCCTCCTAGCAACATAGTAATGACACTTATTCAATTCAATCCAATCCTGGATAAACATTTTCATATAATTCCGCTTTTTTATATAAATTGTATTTAGATGTTCGAAGCCAGTAATTATCAAATACGTCACCGCGCTCGTCATAATGGTTCCTGTTCCCAGAAAGAACTTCGTATTTCGTTCTTGAAGGGTAGAGTAGGTTTCTGTGTGAGAGGCTGCCTGTGTTGTCATAACGTCCCGAGTCTTTCGTGTTCCACACAAACTCTTTCCTGGACGTTGGCCACCCAACCGTCAGCGGTGCGAATATCGCAGCGCACACGCGGAGCGCAAAAACAGCTCTACGGAGTGACATAGCGACAGCATCATCCACGCTGGCGTTTTATATTCCAGGAAGTATTGTTTTTTCACAAAGACAAACAATGGTATGTTGCCATGCGTGCCGACCTGACAGTTCATGAAAGCGTGAGCGTAGATTATTGGCAACGGTTGACGTAAAAAAAGAAATTTGTGGGGAATTTCACAGGACGAGAAGATATTACCTACCCCTGGTCGCTGCCGATTAACTTCATTCTATGTACACCCACGGCAGAGCGCTTTGCGTGTTGCTGCACCCGTACGATCAACTTCATTATATGTACACCCACAGCAGAGCGCTTCGCGTGTTGCTGCACCTGTACTTTTTGGACTTACCTGATGATGCATTCTGGGAAATGTATAATGGAGTAATTAATGAGGCACTAATGACCCTCATTTATGCCTCGTTTTGCTGCGCCGAGAGAAGACTATGTTGTCATCTTCACGCAATCAATACAGGTCTATCCCGATAACTTGCGTCGCGATTACTCGCGAATCTGAACAAAAACGGTAGTCATGTTGACTTCCGCCACCCGTAATAGCGCGCTTTCACAAGCAGCTTCCCTGTGCGAGGTGTTGACGCCACGGGAATAAGGTGAGAAAAGAAGGCGAATATAAACCAGCCCACAACTTAACGAAATCAGCTCATTTTGCATTTCCCATCGACCATCATCTCTTAAAAAAT
Source organism: Urechis unicinctus (assembly GCA_034190875.2). Taxonomy (NCBI): domain Eukaryota; kingdom Metazoa; phylum Annelida; class Polychaeta; order Xenopneusta; family Urechidae; genus Urechis; species Urechis unicinctus. The sequence goes on along the minus strand of CM067346.1, from coordinate 57,998,874 downwards.
CAATGTAATAAAATTAATTTTCATTTGTTATCCGTATAGCAATCCCACTGACAAGTTTTACCCGCGAAAAAAAGGCCGATGACGCACCAAGCTGGTTTTAGCTCTGTTCGCTAGGGGCGCTACTTCCGACCCACATTAGCTAACTCGCGCTTTCATTTAACTCGCAACTCAAATTTATGGATACAGATGGGCACGAGTTATCGGGGTAGCGCTGTATCTTCGGGTTTTTTTTATATATTAAGCTTCAGAATGCACACTCAAGTGAAGCTTGATATTGGCTTATAGAATCTATCTTCACTGGCCCACCTGGGGAGAATGGGGCAGGTGTATGCAATGGTTACTACACGTGTATAACGAGTATCGAATGATTTGCCCGCCATTGGGGATTATAACACTATTTCATATTGTTCCACACTGCTTCCGCCTCAACGATGTATAAACTAAACTCAATAGAGCAACACCAACTCTCCGGACTATACCATGCCGATCACAACCAGCAATGTGGCCGACAACAACATGCTAACAATGGCTCGGGAACAAAACGGACGAAGTTAGTTCATGTTGTAGATAAGCGATCCTTGACAGGGTGTGAGTTTCACATCTCATGTCACATGATCTGCGTCTTGACAGGAACAGCTCCTGCCTATAGCCACAGACAGAGATCTCTTTCGCGTCCCTGTACACCACAAGTCTAAGTGAAGGTAGCTGGCGGACGTAACGCCGGACTCGCAACGGAGAGTGAAGGATGCGCGTTATATTTCCAAACCACTTTGGGCGTTACTGATTATATAGTTGCTGATACAAGTGGGGAATTTTACGCTTCACACGAAGGCTATTTGTGCTGAACATCCGATTCCGGAGAGAAAGCTGGATAAGGTTTGTCTATGATGTCAGACACCAGTTTAGATTGTCATGTGATACTGAGCATGATACTGCAGACTTTAAAAGCAGAGAGCAAAACAAATTCGGCCACATTTACGCCTACAATTGTCGATACTCGTTGGTGTGAGCGGATCACGAGAACGTAGATGGCGGAGAAGTGTGAGGTGATATGGTTCGTGCTACGCCTGCTCACGCTGGTCGTCTTCCTGGTCGGGTTCGGGGCGGATTACTGGCTACAGGCCGATGACCTTCATATAGGCCTGTGGCGCGCTTGTAAAGACGGCCAATGCATCTACATTGGGTCAGAAGGTATGTGGATATGTGTCTATTGAAACGAATCGATGTGGGACGAATCGTGGTGATCGGTCTTGGTATAATACATCGCTGATTGATGAAGATTAGTATGATGCCAGCTAACACCCGTGTTCCACATCACCTCAACCATATATTGTTAACCTGTCTACCTGAAGTAGTGTCCATGATTGCCATACTACCATCAACACACCAGTGCTTACGTCTGTCTCGCCGTCAGCGCATATGGGCGTACGTCAGCCTTGCCGTCGGTGCATGTGGGCGGACGTCTGTCTTGTCGTCAGTGCATATGTGTGTACGTCAGCCTTGCCGTCAGTGCATATGTGTTTACGTCAGCCTTGATTGCATGTCTGTAGGCTCTTTGTTTGGAATTGTTCGTATATCTCTGGGCTCTTTGTTTGGATTTTTATGTATGTCTGTGGGCTATTTGTTTGGAATTGTTGATACTGACAGTGACTGCATGTTTGCCCCCCGCACTCCTTAAAATTCTCCATACAACCAGTTAACAGTGTCTAAATAAAGTGATTACCTGTGGTGACAGTATCAGCCACCCTGAAGTCTGTTCGTGCCTTGATGTGCTGGGGACTCATCATACTCGTCTTGGCCGCCATCACCCACCTCATTTACTTGATTCAAACATCTCTAGCAGACAGAATGGAGATGACAGCAAGGATATCGTCGATAATCGGAGGTGAGGTTGACGACTTTTATTTCAAATGAGCCTAATACACCCGTACAAACGCTACCATATATATGTATATATGTATATATATATATATATATATATATATATATATATATATATATATATATATATATATATATATATATATATATATATATATATATATATATATATGTATATATATTTATATGTAGATGCATATATAATCACCCACCACCACATCTCCTACGTCGCCACTAGACTATTATACACCATCACAACACTAACTTCACTTTCTACATCTACACAGGATTACCCTCAACCCCTACATCACAGCTACACTCCCCACCCCCTACCACCCCATACACTACCACACCTCGCCACTAGCTCTACTTACACCTCCTCCACCCCATCGCCCAACACTAACTTCACTTTCTACATCTACACAGGATTACCCTCAACCCCTACATCACAGCTACACTTCCCTCACCCCCTACATCACCCCATACACTACCCACACCTCCTCCATCACCCCATGCTCTACCCACACCTCCTCCATCACCCATACCTACCCCACCTCCTCCATCACTACCCACATGCTCTACCTACACACCCTCCTCCATCACTCCATACACTACCCCTCCATCACCCATCCTCCCACACACCCCATCACCCCATACTCTACCCACACCTCCTCCATCACTCCAGATACACTACCCACACCTCCTCCACTACCCACACCTCCTCCATCACCCCATACTCTACCCACACCTCCTCCGTCACCCCATGCTCTACCCACACCTCCTCCATCACCCCATACTCTACTTCTACTTCCTGATTTAACAATGAACGCCTTGAACCACTTCATTTCTACTCTACTACACCTACCGTAAGTGACCTGCTGTTTCTTTATCAGTCAGAGGTATACTTTGCGCGGATGAACGTGAGATTTACTTGAATCCGTGTGTGAAATACATGTTTATGGATATGATCGGTTCCAATGCTCTTGAATACAGGTGTGATGTGATTGGTTACAGGTATTTTCGGAGTGTTAGGTTGCATAGTGTTCTGGGCGAACGAACCGAAGGCTAACGGTTTCGCTTTGATTATATCCTTCGTCTCGAGTGTCTGGATGATCGGATACGGTGTGTACCGCACCTTAGCACCCAGACTGCCTCCTCTCTTCTCGCGCTACGAAGGCATCTAGCAGCACATTCAGCCTGTCTCGAGCGCACACAGCCAAACCTACACTTACCATCCACCGTTATATGTTTGAATAAAAAATAAACCAACGTTGTTTCCGGCAGTTATTTATATAGATAACGTTCCCTGTCACACCAAGAGACAGCGTTGCTTGGCATAGTGACTGCCAATGGCTAACGTTACGAATACATACACTAAATGTCTATAACTTCATGTCAATTAATATATGGAACCATAAGAGTGTTCACCGCTCAACTCCACCAAGACATGATCGCTTTGTAGCAACACGAAAGTTGTGTTCGAAAGTTGCTATGCTCAAGATTTGCGTGACAAATGATAAACATTCCCCCAACATCGGATAAACCAAATAATGCGGAACGGGAGATGTTCATCCCGAATCTCTATCCGGGTGTCTAGGAAGGTCCATATGACGAGGTGTGTAGGAGGGTCCATACTACGGAGTGTCTAGGAGGTCCCTACGACGGGTGTCCAGGAGGGTACATACGATGGGTGTCTATTAGGGTCCATACGACGGGGTGTGTAGTAGGGTCCATAAGAAGGGGGTCTATGATGTGGTGTCTAGGTGGGTCCATACGACGGGTGTATAGGAGGTCCATTCGACGGGGTGTCTACGAGGGTCCATATGACAAAGGTCTGTGTATATCCTCACAACGGATGGTCGTGGTATCTTAAAACCTCTAGCTTGACACATCTCGTCATCCTCGACGTCGACCATGTTGATTTGGGGTGTATGGTCCACCTCAGTGTCACATACGCATGTTTCTATGCGTTCCCAAACCAGCAACTATAATGCTAAGTCACCAGCCTTGATCACAAAAATAAAGTTCCAAAATGGGACGCTTCTCCGCTGAGCATGAGGGTTTAAAACATTCAGAAAGCGTCGCCTTTGCCGAGAACTCATTGCCGGCGAATGTGCTGTCTTTCTAGACCACTGATTTCCGGTTGACCTTGCATAAACCCTGTATACGACCGGAAGCGTAGATGTCACAGGCACACGAGTCATAAAGTGGACGGGCGTTTTAAGACTCGAGTGTCTGTGATAGACGTATATTACTTGTTAAGTAATCAGGTGTTATCTCATTACCGAGTTCAAAATCATAACAGACTCCATTTCAGATGTTGTTGCTGATTCAGTTGATAATCATTTCGTTTGGTTTAGCGTGGAAGTTCGCGTAAGTCTGTCCCTCAAAACAGCCATTATTGTAACTGCGTTTTAGATTTTTCTCATGCCTTCAATGGTTTCAGGTCCATCGCCTGTGCGCTCACTAACTAAAGGTGGTTGAATAGTGATAAAGGTATCGCCGACAACAATATATCCGGCGTCCAACGCCAGCCTATCCATATCGCTATACCTGGGTTTGGCCTCACCGTGGATCGCCTGCAAGGTGTTCGTACGCCAAACTCACGTCATCTCGCGTGCAACCCACCTGTTGAAAAAGTTACCGGAATGTCATCCATTACCGGTCTAGTCTGGGATTAGAACGAGAAAAATGCCCACATGGGTGTTATTCTGAATAAACCGTCGGTATTGTCGGTAAGAGATGCGGAATAATGGAGAGGTGTGGTGGGGAGGAAGCAGGGGTATGGTGGGGAGGAGGCAGGGGTATGATGGGGAGGAGACAGGGGTAAGTGGATGTGAAGTGATGTGGGTGGGAGGGAGGGACGGTCCTGTGAAGTGTTGTGAGTGGGAGGGACGGTCTTGTGAAGTGGTGTGAGTGGGAGGGACGGTCCTGTGAAGTAGTGTGAGTGGTAGGGACGGTCCTGTGAAGTAGTGTAAGTGGTAGGGACGGTCCTGTGAAGTGATGTGAGTGGGAGGGACGGTCCTGTGAAGTGTTGTGAGTGGGAGGGACGGTCCTGTGAAGTGGGGTGTGGGTGGGGTGGGAGGGACGGTCCTGTGAAGTGGTGTGGGTGGGAGGGACGGTCCTGTGAAGTGGTGTGGGTGGGAGGGACGGTCCTGTGAAGTGGTGTGAGTGGGAGGGACGGTCCTGTGAAGTGGTGTGGGTGGGAGGGACGGTCCTGTGAAGTGGTGTGAGTGGGCGATGCAGAGCCGCGGAGTCGAGTGGCGATGACATAACATTATGGGAGGACGAGTGGGGATGACATACGAGTATGGGAGGACGAGTGGCGATGACATAAGAGTATGGGAAGACGAATGGTGATGACATAAGAGTATGGGAAGACGAGTGGTGATGACATAAGAGTATGGGAAGACGAGTGGGGATGACATAAGAGTATGGGAGGACGAGTGGCAATGACATAAGAGTATGGGAAGACGAGTGGTGATGACATAAGAGTATAGGAAGACGAGTGGCAATGACATAAAAGTACGGGGAGATGAGTGGCGATGACATCATACCTCAGGGAGATGAGTGGCGATGACATCACACCTCAGGCAGATGAGTGGCGATGACATAATACCTCAGGGAGATGAGTGGCGATGACATCATACCTCAGGGAGATGAGTGGCGATGACATCACACCTCAGGGAGATGAGTGGCGATGACATAATACCTCAGGGAGATGAGTGGCGATGACATCATACCTCAGGGAGATGAGTGGCGATGACATCACACCTCAGGGAGATGAGTGGCGATGACATCATACCTCAGGGAGATGAGTGGCGACGACATAACAGATCGCCCAGAAGAGCGGCGCTGAGATACAAGCCAGTTGGTGCAGCACCTGGTTGCTTGGTGATGGCTTCATTTCATTACCGCGCAAGAGCACAAGACTGCCGTGTCGATGACAATTGTTTTATATTGTATTGAGGTACTTTCCTTTCATGAAGGTAAAAGCATTCTGACCCACAAATCCACCTCGCCGTCGAGGTGAATGTAAGAGCCGAAGAAGAGGTCGTGACATTTGCCGTATGGAATTAAGAGGAAGCCGCGGGGTTCACTACAAATAATGACGTTGTCAACTGACCAAGAAGCGCCCGTCGGTGTGACCACGTGAGTCGGGGTCACTACAAGGCGTGCGCAGCTACGTCATATGAGTTAGTATAAACAGATTAATGACATTCTTAACACGATTTACGACGAGAAAGCCCCCATAAATAGAGATCTTCGCGTTCGCCTAAGTGACTATCATTAGCGTGATTATGGGAGAGGTAATGTACAGCATTCTAGATTCACTGCAAAATAATAGGCCCGCTACATGGTGCGTGTGTGTGTGTGTGTGTGTGGGGGGAATAGAGGACAAGCCAGCATCCCTAACCCTACATTTGCGAATAAAGATGCCACCATTGAAATGGTTGGTTCCTACGTATTTAATTTCATACAGAAAGAGCATTTACCTATCAGCTTAGACACTATCCCGAAAAGCGGTAATACTAACGATCTCAAAGATCATACAAAGACCATTGGGAGAGTTCATTGGGTTTACATTAGTAAGGTTATTGTAGGACCATTGCCGCGACGAGCGATGACCAGCAATCATTCAATAATTTAGCGAAATCAGTTGGAGTTATTCATGACAAAATCAAGTACAACCATGATTATGATATAAAGAAGTCCAACTTTGCTGTCACCAGAGATGGATGCGTTGAATTCTATATAATATGACGTAGATTGACAGTGGTAGGACACCGGATGGGAAACTAAGCGTTGCAGTAACCTTATATATATTTCATCTTATGTATGACTACTCATACATTGACCATACCATGAACTCATATTTGCGCGTCTTCTCCATCGATTTTATCAAAGACATACATACTATATCCTAGTCATTGATTGCATTCACTGCGAAACGGCGTAACAGCCACAAATTTAAATTGAATCATATGACTTTTACATGTAGATAATGTAGGAATAGAGCTTGATTGAGCGTTGTTGTCAGGAGCCATCTATTAGACTGTTGCTGACCCTTGGTCGACTGGTCATTCTCTGATGACCATCCGTTCTCGTCGGCGCAAGTCAGGGGCGCTAACACTAGTCGCCGTCACTGGTAACGCTGGTGTGTGTGTATCAATGGATACTACTTCCAAATCTATCCTACTTGCGCTACGAGAGTCGCTGCTATGCGAACCAGTCACGCTACTCTCTGGGGAAAAACACGGGCTGTGATTGGTCGTTGTGACTGGCGAACAAACGCGGGTATTGGATTTCTGTTCTTTTCGCAGACGACTTGATATTCGCGGCGACACCTGACGGACAAGGGGTGCATTAGGAGCGGGAGGAAGTTTAACCGGTTTAGAAGTAGACCCACTGGTGCATTTCTTTTCTCCAGAAGAATCCTGTGGTTGGTTTGGGCCGCATGAGGATATCATACCATGTAGTTTTATAGTCGGAAGGCTGCCTCGTTTTTTATGATAACGTGGTATTCGGTTGATATCTTCGGCGGGGTTCTCTGTCTCCTCGACGAAAATCTTCTTACCCTGAACATTAGCCTGCATTTTTTGATTGTGAACTCTAGCCATGGCGATACCTTTGTCGGCGTGTATTCCTCGGGCGACAACCACGAGATCAGAGGTATCAAAGTATTGAGCCTCGTGTCCCCCATTGTCGCTCACAGCGACACTCTCTTCGGGTTTAAGATTACGTCTATTCTGCCAAATGTTAGCCTTAAGCGAGAAAGGCATCACTTCTTCTTGGCTGGACCCTAATGCCAGAGCCCATTCCTCTGCCGTCTTCTTCCTTCTGTGATCGCGGAGAGTGAGACAGGCTCTGCCGTCTACAGCCAGCGAGGTGGCACATTCGATGAAGCCTTGCTGGGCCGCTATGATGAGAGCTGTAACGCCCTGTCCGTTCACGTGGTCCACGTTGAGCCCCAAGCGGCGAAATGATTTGATGAGGATCTCAATAGCTACATCATTTCCACATTTGGCCGAGTATATTAACGGGGTATTGCCTGGAACAGAGCCATGACGTCATAACGATGAGCTTATAGAGCTGAACTAGGAATGATAGACAGAAAGATGGATACATGCAAACGACGGATATGTTGTGTTAGAGGAAGAACCTTGTTCGTCCCAGATGTCAGGATCGACGTTGTTCATGACCAGTATACGAACGACATCATTGCACCTCAGTTCGCACGCGTAGCTTAGAGCAGTACGCCCCATGTCATCTTGTAAGTTGACATTAGCATTCTTGCTAAGGAGCAGCTGTACTGCTTTTCCGCGCGTCTTTTCCTCCTAAAACGAACATATATACATATATATATATGTATATATATATATATATATATATATATATATATATATATATATATATATATATATATATATATATATATATATATATATATATATATATATATATATATATATATATATATATATATATATATATATATATATATATATATCTATATATATATATATATAATCAATGACGAATAGTTCATCACATCTTATAACCAGTGATCAACAGATCCTGTGACCACCCACCAACCCATGGCGTGGAAATGTGTACAGAAGGTTTTACCAATCTTGAGCAGAGCGGGGCTTGTTGCGCTTCCACGTGACACAAGATTACCCACAAATCGGCTTTATGTAACGAGCGTTAATTAATCAGCAACAAAACGGACAACAACCAAGGAAGCTCAACTCGCTCGAGTAGAGCCCCGATCGAGTAGAGTCTCTCTATACTTGTGTTATCAAAACCCGAGCACACCTCCATACGACCTTATTGCCGATCATATCAACAAACAGTACAGGCTCTCTGTCTATCACACACGAGCAGCAAAAACCAGTCAAGTGACTCATTAGCGTGAGCGACTCTATTATCGCTCACCTATCGCTCGTGTATCACTGTTAATCTCATACTGCAGGACCATCAAAGGCAGTTACTTACCAATATATCCATCTACTTTTGCTCTCAGAAAGGTGTTTGTCACAAAGCCAGCTCAGTAGCACAAGAAATTACCTTGATATAGCAGGCCCGTATAAGGGGCGTTTTGCCATTAAAGTCGCGCGTGTTGACCACGTCATATTCCCCAGCGTCCAGGATGAACTTCGCTAGGTGCACTTTACCTCGCGTGACAGCGTCCAGTAACGCTGAGCTACCGGCAGCCAATCCCTGGCTGTGGTAGCGATTGTGTACTTCAAAGGGACCGCCACTGCTCATACTAAGGTCAGAAGGCACCCTGAAAACACAGTTCAGAAGGCGCCCTGCATCAACGAAAACAATTTTTTTAGCTACATTCAGTACCCACGGCAACGCCAATGAAATACTATATACTTAAAGCACCAAGCAGCAATGCCTACAAAGGCTAGGACGAGAAAGCACTCTTATATAACACCAACACAATGCTGTCTTCAAAACATACCCCAACATCATCACCAACTGCCGAATGCACCCCACAGAAACGCCAATACGCTACAAAACATACCCCAACGGAAAGGCCAACACATAACTAGCTCCAGATCATACCGGAAAGGCCAATACATTGCTAGCTCCAGATATTACCGGAAAGGCCAATACATTGCTAGCTCCAGATCATACCGGAAAGGCCAATACATTGCTAGCACCAGATCATACCGGAAAGGCCAATACATTGCTAGCACCAGATCATACCGGAAAGGCCAATAGATTGCTAGCACCAGAACATGCCCAACGGAATGGCCAAACATTGATAGTTTGAGAACGCTCCCGCGCCACACCGCATATGTAATAATAAGTTCAGAAAGCACACTTTACCAAGGGTCGCTGATGAAGTGTCTAACGAACAAATGGTGTCGTCATGCGACGGAAAGTGGTACAGGCGACATAGTTTGTGGTCCGCTGTTCACTTACCTGACTTACCTGACTGTTGTTACTCAATCTTTTAATCTGTGTGTTGTGTTTTATTTGCATCACTCTTTATGTGTTATATTTGGCATCGTATAAATCATTACCATTTATTTGACAGTGTTTTTATAGGTGAAACATTCATTTATGTCCTCGCTGACAGTTGTTAAAAAAAACGCGGTGAACGTACATATATCGAAAAATCATCAAAGTTCTGCTGTAAATCGATGATCCCGGCTGCAGTCGTGGCGTTAGTTCTGACGAGATGTGAGTGATAAACCTTATAAAACCAGGGGTGGACACTATCAGACAGACATATCATGAGGATAACTGGCGACTTTTGGCCGATGATTCCAGACCATAATCGAACTGAGCATGCGTCATTATTCACCGCCTTCCTATATTTTATGCCAAATTTTGAAAAACAACTGCGAAAGCTATTTTCAAGGCACCAATATCGATGTAGTGGTGTTCGCAAGAGCAAGAAAGTACTACAATCGAGTTTGATAACAAGACAAAAGCGAAAAAAATACCGAAAACAAATGAGAATATAAGAATTTCATTCTAAATACATGTACAAATGGAGCCCAAAATATAGTGTCCCTCAATAAGAATGTAGCGGTAAAGAAAGAAAGCACCCCCACCCAAAAACATGCAAAGAAAGAGAAAGAAAGCGGGAAGAAAAGAGGGAGAAAGATAAACTGAGAGGAAGAAAAGTAAATGTCAGAGATGGGAGGAGAAAAAACAGAAATAAAGAGGAATTTAGAAGACATGAAAAATAAGGAGATAGAATTTGTCGAAGGCGAGAAATTAAAGAAGGTGTGAAGAGACCTGTGAAATGTGAGTTATAATAGGGACGAGTGGGTGGGAGCAGAGAGGGTGAGGACAAGGCACAATGAGGTCATTAACCAAGAGCAAATCAACGAGGAGGCAGGAAGAAAGATTGACCCTTTTTTTCTTTAAGTCGTTGTTAGGAGGCTTATCTTGAAGCGATGTTGGACTCCTGTCACAAGGAAACCGACTGAGCTAAGCAACAGCTAGCACTCCATACCCACGCTTTGCATATATCCCCAACTGTTGTATGACATTGGTATGCATTGCTCTATATTCAACACATAACTTACCTTTCGTTGTCGCCCTTGACAAGTTGAGGAACTGATATACACATATCAACCTGCTATCACAATCCGGATTCCAACTGCGCCAAATGACAGGTGAGTCGCGCTGTGGGTGCTGCTGCTGTTGTTGATGCTGCTGCTGCTGCTTGGACGTGGGAAGCTCACTGGCGGAGACCGCCACCTGCCGAGCGCTAGGTGGCTGACAGCAAGTCGTCATCTCCCGCCGCAGCCAATAAGTAAATTGTTGACATAATCCCTCTTCTTAACCCTTAGCATTACATCATAGGGGTAGACAAGGACAGATTGTTGTTCACATCACCTCATAGTTGGTTTTCATCATGAAAAATGTTCCAATCCACAGGTGCAACGCCCGGGGTGCAACGAGACCAGGCCAACGCCACTAACCCCAGCACCACATTACCCATCACAAGTACTACACACCTTCACCGACCTCCCCCACACCCCATCCCACAAACACCCTTACTACACCCGGCCAGTCATCCACCACCCCCCACCCCCCTCCTCCCCACACACCAACATGAATTCCTGTGGGTGAGAATCAAGGAGATCGCTAATCTAGGGACAATATCCGGAATGGACATGAAACCGGAAGAACTGGATTCAAGAAGAAGGCGAATAAATGGACAATGTAGGTACTGCCAAAAGAAAGAGCACTGACACAGCTTTACATCGAGAAATGTGGCTGTCGATCATTCTGTTGAGGCAAAGTGAAACTATCGATGTTTAAATTGGCCAGCAGTTCATACAGATGTCGAATCAACATGTGGGTGGATTGGCCGAGAGCTAACGTCAGATGAGACACGTGGTTTGTTTGTGCGGCGTTATAGACAGGTGCGGTGTTATAGACAGGTGCGGCGTTATAGACAGGTGCGGGTCTCTTACGCGTCATCTCCAGCTCATGATTATTTGTAATCAATTAAACGCACAGTTGAAAGATTAAACAAGAAAAGGTAAAGCGTCGGTGTACTTTCTGTCTGGTGACGAATAACGATCATTGTTGGTCATATGTCGCTGTGGCCCCTGTCTTGGCAATTCGACAAGACTGATCGACTTGGAAGATTTTATTGAGAGGCTGATCACATGCAATGACATAACGTCGTATTCTAACATTAGCAGCAGAACGATCTGTAGCTACACTGTTATAGGACGGTGATGCATCTGTAACTACACTGCTATAGGACGGTGATACATCTGTAACTACAATGCTATAGGACGGTGATACATCTGTAACTACACTGCTATAGGACGGTGATACATCTGTAATTACACTGCTATAGGACGGTGATACATCTGTAACTACACTGCTATAGGACGGTGATACATCTGTAACTACACTGCTATAGGACGGTGATACATCTGTAGCTACACTGCTATACGACGGTGATACATCTGTAACTACACTGCTATAGGACGGTGATACATCTGTAGCTACGCTGCTATACGACGGTGATACATCTGTAACTACACTGCTATAGGACGGTGATACATCTGTAGCTACACTGCTATACGACGGTGATACATCTGTAACTACACTGCTATAGGACGGTGATACATCTGTAGCTACACTGCTATACGACGGTGATACATCTGTAACTACACTGCTATAGGACGGTGAGGCATCTGTAGCTACACTGCTATAGGACGGTGATACATCTGTAACTACACTGCTATAGGACGGTTAGGCATCTGTAGCTACACTGCTATAGGACGGTGATACATCTGTAGCTACACTGCTCTAGGACGGTGATACATCTGTAATTACACTGCTATAGGACGGTGATACATCTGTAGCTACACTGCTATAGGACGGTGATACATCTGTAATTACACTGCTATAGGACGGTGATACATCTGTAGCTACACTGCTATAGGACGGTGATACATCTGTAACTACACTGCTATAGGACGGTGATACATCTGTAGCTACACTGCTATACGACGGTGATACATCTGTAATTACACTGCTATAGGACGGTGATACATCTGTAACTACACTGCTATAGGACGGTGATACATCTGTAGCTACACTGCTATAGGACGGTGATACATCTGTAACTACACTGCTATACGACGGTGATACATCTGTAACTACACTGCTATAGGACGGTGAGGCATCTGTAGCTACGCTGCTATACGACGGTGATACATCTGTAGCTACACTGCTATAGGACGGTGATACATCTGTAGCTACACTGCTATAGGACGGTGATACATCTGTAGCTACACTGCTATAGGACGGTGATACATCTGTAACTACACTGCTATAGGACGGTGATACATCTATAAGTACAGTACTACAGGAGAGTGAGCAACTATAAGAAAAATATGATCACGAGGAGACTGGCACTCGTCGCTGTGCTGATTGCTATCACACCTATCGCGAAATTCAGGTAAGTAAGTAAGAAAGAATATGGTTTAACGGCACACCAACATTTATTGTGTCAGAATATCCATTGACAAATTTATGTATTACATATCAGGTAAAATATGATTCATAATTTACGCTATTAATCATGGAAATTGCCCAGATATCCCAAATGCCATTTATCCGACGTTGATATCCACGGTAGGCGTTTCCCATGACACAGTCGTTGACAATTGTTGGCTCTGTTTTCAGAGACATGGGGGGCAAAAGCGAACCACAATGCTCCGTTAGTGATTGGGTTAGAGAAATGGAAGGTGACGACATTTCTGCAGACGTGTTGAAGACAATCGAACAGCTGACAAAGAGGCTAACACACACGTCGTGCAGTGAGCTGTTGGAATATGAAGCGATTCTGAGGAAAGATAAAGGCAGTGGGGATAATGAGGAATTTGACGAGCGAGAGGATGAGGAAGAAGAGGATGAGGGAGAAGAAGAAGAGATGAATGAGGCTGTTGATGATGAGGAATCTGGTGAGCAGGGTAATGAGGGTGATAAGAAGGTTGGTGAGGAAACTGATGAGGAGCTTGATGAGCAGGGAGATTGGGATGATGAGGATGGTTATGGGGAGGATAATGGGAGGAATGATGCAGGGGTTGATGCGGAGGGAGGTGATGAAGAGGGAGGTAATGAGGCGGTCGATGAGAGGGATGGGGGAGACGAGCAGGCAGATTATGAAGGAGAGAAGAAGGGAGATTTTGAGGCGGGAGACGAGCAGCCAGATTATGAGGGAGAGAAGAAGGGAGATTATGAGGCGGGAGACGAGCAGGCAGATTATGAGGGAGAGAAGAAGGGAGATTATGAGGCGGGAGACGAGCAGGCAGATTACGAGGAGGAAGATGAGGAGGGAGACACGAAGGGAGATTATGAGGAGGGAGATGTAGAGAGAGATGATGATGAGGGAGATGTAGAGGGAGATGATGATGAGAAAGATGATGATGATTAGGGAGATGATGATGAGGGAGATGTGAGGGATACGAGAAGGGAGATGATGAGGAGGGAGATGATGAGAAGGGAGATTATGAGGAGGGAAAAGATGAGGGTGACGAGAAGGGATATTATGAGGAGATAGATGATGACGAGGATAATAGCGAAGGTGGTGGGGAAGACGACAGACAGGGTAGAGAGAAAGTAATAATGTTCGCAGGGGGAGAGGGAGATAGGGAAATAGTGAAGGGCGGTAAAGGAACTTAGGATACTGACCAACAACAGGAGGGTGTTAGGAAGGCAAGAGAGGGTTTATTTAGAGCTTGTAAGGGAAAACCAGGAGAAGATCAACGTGTAGAAACGAATAATGCAACCAAAATACAAGAAAGCGAGAATGTAACAGGAATAGACGATGATGGTGGCAATGGAGAAGAAAAAAGTACAGATGAAGGGATGCTTAGCAAGGAAATAGAAAATACAGAAACCGGATACGAAAAAGGAAAGAGAAAAGAAGTGGGAAACGATGGTCCCGATGATGATGATGATGATGATGATGATGATGATGATGATGATGATGATGATCATGATCATGATAAAAAAGAAAAAGAACGACGACAATTTCAAGAGGCAATAGAGGAGAGTAATGTAGATAAAATTCATAGCTGGAAAACTGTTCAAACCGGAAGCCGTGACACGAACACGACGGATGCTAAACCCGGTTCCAATGGAGCGCTCAATTCTTTGTTGGATGAAAATGTCGGCACCCACCCTCAAGTGGACGATACAGATGCCAGATCTAAATGGCTGTCTGTCATGAATAAAGCGACCGAGGAATATTGCCCTCAGGCCGACAAGCCCCACACCAGTCGCTCATCTTTTGAGAATCGAACTGATGTGACATCCGATGATGACGTCGACTCCGAGCACCATGGCGGTTACCAGGACAAGTACCCATCAAGCAATCTCCCTAGACCTAATCCACACGACCAACTCCATCATTACACAGCCAGGGTACAAGATTTGGAAATTAAAATTCTTCAATTAGAAAACAAATTACTTTCGAAATATATAAATGCAAATGATAAGACCTTGGCCTTGACAAAGCTGGAGAATCACTTCCTCAAACACGAAAACGATTTACTCAAGTTCAACCACACATTGCTTGAAAATAAATGTGAAAACGGCATCAACAGAAATATCTAGACCATCAGTTGATGGTGCAAAGCTAACTTATGTCTGAGATTGCGCTGAAGTTAAATAACCTGGTTTCAAGTGGCTGTGGTCATATCTCAGGTGCGGTTGACAAGGACGACAGGCAGGGTTATCCTGATAGTACTGCAGCTGAGCCCCGTGAACGAGGTAGCACAGTGGCGGTTTGCTTAGAAAAGACAGTTGCCCAGAGGACCTATCCTATCACCAGGTGGCGATATCAATGAACTCAAATCGATTGATGTGTTGTCTGCAGATAAGATGAATGGTAAACAGGGCGAGATCGACAATATGAAAGGCAAAGGAGGCACGAAAAGAGCTTTTGAAGCTGATGATTTTCAATCAGACGGACTGAAGTCCTGTTCACAAAAGCGAGTTCCTAGCCAAAGCAAGAAGTCGACAAAAACAAAGACCATGGCAACAGAGGTGCACCAACAAGAGCAGGTTCCACAAAGCGAACAAGCGCTATTCATACTGATGTCCAAGGTCAAAAACACGCAGCATCAAAGTCCAAGAAGACAAAGGTTAGAAGAAGAGCACCAGAGGATGGGTCTAAATCACGTCATTAAACACAAGCGAATGATCGTTTTCTATCATTGTTATCTATTTACAATGCCCTCCTCGGGTTGTAATGCGGTCATGTTATCAATAACGCCATTTACAATGCCCTCCTCGGGTTGAGGATGCGGGTTATCTATGAACATTGCCCTCCTCAATTGTAACGCATTGCCCTCCTCAATTGTTATCTATTTACAATGCCCTCCTCGGGTTGAGGATGCGGTTATCTATGAACATTGCCCTCCTCAATTTAACGCCATTGTTATCTATTTACAATGCCCTCCTCGGGTTGAGGATGAACATTGCCCTCCTCAATGTAACGCCATTGTTATCTATCAATGCCCTCCTCGGGTTGAGGATGTGGTTATCTATGAACATTGCCCTCCTCAATGTAACGTCATTGTTATCTATTTACAATGCCCTCCTCGGGTTGAGGATGCGGTTATCTATGAACATTGCCCTCCTCAATTTAACGCCATTGTTATCTATTTACAATGCCCATCCAATGCCCTCCTCGGGTGAGGATGAGGATGCGGTTATCTATGAACATTGCCCTCCTCAAACGCCATTGTTATCTATTTACAATGCCCTCCTCGGGTTGAGGATGCGGTTATCTATGAACATTGCCCTCCTCAATTTAACGCCATTGTTATCTATTTACAATGCCCTCCTCGGGTTGAGGATGCGGTTATCTATGAACATTGCCCTCCTCAATTTAACATTGCCCTCCTCAATGTAATCTATGAACGCCCTCCTCAATGTAACGCTATTGTTATCTATTTACAATGCCCTCCTCGGGTTGAGGATGCGGTTATCTATGAACATTGCCCTCCTCAATGTAACGCTATTGTTATCTATTTACAATGCCCTCCTCGGGTTGAGGATGTGGTTATCTATGAACATTGCCCTCCTCAATGTAACGTCATTGTTATCTATTTACAATGCCCTCCTCGGGTTGAGGATGCCCTCCTCAATGTAACGCCATTGTTATCTATTTACAATGCCCTCCTCGGACTGAGGATGTGGTTATCTATGAACATTGCCCTCTTCAATGTAACGTCATTGTTATCTATTAACAATGCTCTCCTCGGCTGTTGATGTACAATTATTGGCTGATCTAGCTGCAGATGCAATCCGTTATTTTTTTTTAACTCTAATTGATTATTATGAACGTTCGATACATTCCATTGGCTGTTTGCTTGACTAGTTTATATATGCGCTTTTCTGTTCTCGTGTGTCACGTGACCAGACTGTTACGATCTCTACCGGTCCGGTCGTACGTTCAACTCGCTTTGCCAACATCCATCCTGTCCACTACACGTCTTCTGTGACATGCGCAATGGCGGCTGGACTGTTCTACAGCGTCGTCTTGATGGAACGGTGGACTTCTTCTGGTCCTGGTAGCAATATAAGCATGGTTTCAGTGGAAAGCAAGGTAGGCGACTAACATCATTTAAAGAGACTGTTCAGCTCCATATTTATAATGAAGTTGCCTAGCAATCTGCTTGACAACCGCACCTTGGCAATCCTTTCTTTGGCTGTCGCCATTTTTGTTATCGGAGAATACCCTTCCTGCTTGTAGGTTTGATGTTTTGCGCAATGATGTACACAACTTGGATATGTGAATATTTGATAAAATCTACTTTTTGTAACCTAAGCGGAAGTATACACATAGATAGCGCGTAATGATTTACAGCTAACATGTGTGGTTCATGGTTTTAGGTAGGCACCGTTATCGATGGATCGACGCAACTAAACAAAAAAGATTTCTACTGTACATCGTGAATGTTTCCAGTAAAATAATAACGTAAAAACGTATCAGCATGATTTTCGAACAAGTAAAATTTGCGGCACAAATTAAAAGATGGAATTATTTATGTCAGCGATAAACGTAGTAATGTATAAACAAAAGGATCCCTTAGTGCCCGATTTGGGACCCAACAACTTCTTCCCTCTGTCTGTTTAAAGTAATTAGCTAGTCGTGGGCAATGTGTCCATGAGGTGTTTGCTATAACCACTATGCCATTGCCCGGAAGAGTTGCTGTGGTCATTAACCCACCAAGCTTTTGTTTGTTTCTGTAGCGTCGATTATCATGGTCGGTAGCTCTCGCTGATACTGATTGCGCGATTCAATTAGCCGATGTATTTCGGATGACATTAACTTCGTCTGGGGCATGTTTTCATTCGCTAACCTGTGAAGGCCAATGTGACTCTTGGTGGGGTGATTAGCACGCACCTGCCACGCCGCACCTGCGCATGAGTGACTGAACAAGATCACCGCCTTCAGCCGTCAGGGTTCAAGGCCAATTTGTAGGTAATTAGCCTCATTGGCAGCAGTCTTGTTACGTCAGCGGTAACCATAGCAGCACTCGGGGTTACAGGTGAAGGAATTCGCCAATGCAGAGACCCACTCTCAACCTTTCCTAGCAACGGAGTTTCGCTCAAATGGTCTAACCACCCCTCATATTGACCACTGTAAGCAGTGATTGTAAGCGCTATGGTTATTCCATGCACAGGGGTTTGTATTGGCCCGGCCGCAAAATCCTCGTATTGACGCAAAATATAATTTTTTTTTAAATATCAATTTTCTCTTAATTGTTAACCATGGTCGCCCCTATAGCAATTTTCGTGACGTCGTTGGTTGTTACAGCCAGAGTTTACAGCAGGTGGGAGAGATTATCATACCTCTAGTCTATACATCAGTGTAGAAAGAGGAGTTCGGAAAGCATCGTCTGCGCCAATGTTGAGTCCGGAAAATAGTTATGGCGGCGAGCGTGTATCAAATCACTGACTTTTGTGCTCTATCATCTTTAAAACGGGTGACCAAGGTATCAAGCTGAACCTATTTGACCGAAATCGACCAGCTGTCAGGGAATTCGCTGGAAGCTGTGCCAGACGGTTTACTGAAGGATGATGGTTTTTCAAGTGCTATTCTTCCAATCTAAATGGGCGTTATTACAAAGGAGGTGACGTTCCCAAGGGCCGCTACGATGGCATCGCACGGAAGGCATGGACTGGTCCCTCGTACTCACTGAAGAAGGTGGAAATAAAAATTAAGCCTGTTGACTAGATTCGCATGGGTAAACGCGCGTGTTATATTATAATGAATAAATCCAGTGCTAGAATCTAGACGATCCGTGATTGATGTAGTATCTGATAAGCATTCGCAAACTTTTGGACAGATGATTGACCCCATCAGTGTACTTGTCGTGCACGACGTCTTGTTGACATATATGCATACTACCGTCCGACCGGATATATATATATATATATATATATATATATATATATATATATATATATATATATATATATATATATATATATATATATATATATATATATATATATATATATATATATATATATATATATATATATCGCAGTGTTTTTCAGTCGAAAGGGTTGGATAATGTTCTTGGAGCCGCATAATATGTTGTGCAATATTATACCAGATATATAATTGATCGGTTAGTTTTTCTTCAGCCTCGCGTCGCCGGGGAAGAATTATCTCACCGGCTAAATCTGTCGTTCGTTGTCTGTGATAGCTTAGTCTGTGACATTTTGATTAATTGCACATTCCCTGGATATCAGCACACGACAAGTAATCTATATGCTACAACTTCGCCATGAAGTTGGTAATCAATCTTTTCCAGGCAAATAGCCCTATGCTTAACGATCGAATGTCAGTAAATTTGAGCTCCAACAGATTGCTTCATCGATTAGTCAACCCACGTTGTCTAGTCTACAGCTGGGGTATTTCGAAATGTCAACTTAGCAAATGTCTAGAGCACTGATCCAAATGGATTTAAATATAGCTAGTTAACCATTAGAATATCCACATCGGTCACCCCACTGAATATTGAGTCCAACGTTTGAAAACCCACAGCAGTCATCCCACAGAATATTGAAAAAAAAAAAAAATTTGCACCGGACGGACGGTCACACACACACAAAGCGCCCTGCAGGGCCAGAGTCAACCATATGAACACTCATAGCCGTCACTCCCCCAACCACACCACGAATATTTAGACGGGTTATCCATATGAATACCCATAGCTACCTGACACTCCCCACAATGAATATTGAAACGATTTAACCATCTGAATACCCAGAGCTCTCACCCCATTGAATATTGAGATGAGTCAACCATCTGAATACCCAGAGCTCTCACCCCATCGAACATTGAGATGAGTCAACCATTTGAGCACTCACAGCTGTCAATCCTCTGATTGTCATGATAGGTCAACCCATTTAGCACCTACATTGAATATATATTGAGATAAGTGAACTCATCATAATACCTGGAGTTGCCAACTGACGGAACTTCTGAAAATTAAAGTAAGTCAGCTCATTGAATATCATTGTCAACTCAC
This sequence comes from Urechis unicinctus, assembly GCA_034190875.2. NCBI lineage: Eukaryota > Metazoa > Annelida > Polychaeta > Xenopneusta > Urechidae > Urechis > Urechis unicinctus. Next base: position 57,978,427 of record CM067346.1, on the reverse strand, counting down.
TTCTTATCCAACCACTACAGTCAACCTATTTCAGCCTCAAGATGTATACCTTAAGTGATCTCTATATGTTGACCACCGAGTGTCATAAAGCTTCAGCCACCCGACTACACACAGTTTACCACATAATTTTATGCATTGTCAACCCATGTCAAAGAATAGTCAATAAACTTAAATCTTATGATGCCAACCCACTGAAAACCATGATTAGTCAACCCTATTAAACCTTGAATTGCATAATATCATTGGTTAACCCACCGAGTAATTTGTAATATAGCATTTATATTACTGATTTGTCAACCTACTGAATTTCACAATTAATCTAAAGTGAGTTGTCAACCATCTGCATGAATAACAAAGGTTCACTCACCGCAGACTTTCTTGAAAAATCAACAACTGGATACTATTAGTTTTAATTAACAACTGCTATGTCATTGATAATTGCATAACCATTTTGTGACAATCTTATAGTAAGTCAAACAAAAATAGCTTGCTTTGCATCACTATAACCAATTTGTCCTAATCTTGCCACAGTAAGCCAACTGTTGTTCGTATCTTCATGTGAGTAGGTTCCGATCCAGAAATAAATTTAGGTCGATAATAAATTGTACTGACCTTCTAGTTTTGTAAATGATGGTGTTCATGTCTTGGTCTCGAAGGGATATTTATTAAAGTGTTATATGCGAAACGAAGGTCAATTCACATGATGAAACTGAATCATCTAAGGGTGCTGTACCTGGTACCAGTGTGTTACTTTTCTGGTTCTACTAATGGTGAAAATGATAGTTTTAAAATAGAATGTAAAAACAAATGTACAATGAACCCTGTGATTAAAGTGAGGTTGATAATGCAATTGTAATTAACTGATAAATTTTTATTACGTGGTTAATTGAACATGTTCTTTTTGTTTCATTCGTTATGTAGAGTCACTCGTGCAATTGCTCATGGAGTATGCCATCCATCTTTAGCTGAGGCAGAGAGGTAAACACTCACTCATCGATAACATTTTTAATCACAAACAGAAAAAGATGAGGTTATGCCAAGTTGCAGTTAAACATTTAGACCAATATAATAGCTTCTGGTTGGCGTTGGATGGCTTGAATGTTCTTTGGTGTCATTCGTTTTTCCATAAAAAAACAACACCTGGACACGGCAAAAGGTATGACAAAATCGGACGATAGATATTCAACTTATACTATTTCACTTTCCGCTATTTTATAGCTCTGTAAAACATAATTAACCATAAAAGCATCCATAAAGGTTATTTGATACGCGCGCAAGGTGTACTCGGCTATTTGTTTCGTTAAGACGTATAGCTTCGTGAAATTGTCTCTCTGCGATGCAATTCTTCGTTAACATTTCTATATTCGCTATGGCGTTACTCTATACAAACACACACACACACACACACACACACACACACACACACACACACACACACACACACACACACACACACACACACACACACACACACATATATATATATATATATATGATATATTTATATTGATTTATATATATAAATACATATATATATATATATAAACAAATATGTATATATATATATATATATATATATATATATATAGATAGACTTTATTTCAGACACATCTTACATGGTTGTATAAGAGGTCCATAGACAACATACTAAACATATATACAAAGAGAACATACAACACATAAATAAAACAGATTAACATGTTAAACATACAGCGTATAAAGACATTTATACCAGTATCTCCATAAGTCAGAAGAAAATCTAGTGCAGCTTCTGGTAGGATTTACTAGGTTTGGTACAATATGGTTTTCACTATCTTCCAGCCTGCACATGAATTTATACATTAAATTTCTGAGTACAGCCATAGATGAAGGTACACCTAAGTTGACAAACATTTCACTCGCACTGGCAAATCTTGGTACACCAGTGAGCATTCTCATAACATCATTATAAGCTACCCTCAGTTTTCTCATGCTTCTTTCCTTGAATTTAAACCACAAATGTGCTGTGTACATTGGTGTGCAGTAAGCTCGAAATAGGGCAACTTTCACAGGGATATTACACATATTAAATTTACGTATCAACATGTTACCCTGGGCATATAGCATTCGACATTGTCGATGAATGTCTTTATCATCAGCTGAGTCTTCATTTATGATGTGGCCAAGATATTTGAGCTCAGTGACAATTGACAGCTCCTTACCAGATAAATGAAACTTGGGAAAAGGCAAAATCATATCCTGTTTACATCTAAATATCATAACTTTGCTCTTACTAGAGTTGTACATAATCTCGAATTCCAACCCATATCTGGTGCATATCTTTAGCATATTTTGTAATTCAGCACTATAAGGACAAAATATTACCAGGTCATCAGCATACATAATGTGGTTCACAATAACTGATCCAATCATACATCCAGATCTACAGGAATTCAACTCATTAGACAAATCATTCATATAGGTGTTAAAAAGAAATGGTGACAAAATACCACCTTGTCTAACACCATTGCTGACATTAAAAGGTTCAGAATAAACATTACCCCACCTGATCAACATGGTCTGGTGAGCATACCAGTATGCTATTATTCTAATTAGATACTTAGGTACACCACACTGAGATAATTTATGAAATAATTTACCATGACTGATCCTGTCAAATGCCTTAGAGGCATCAAGAAAGCATGTGAAAACAGTAGACCCTAAACTGCGATATTTGGATATAACCTCCTTCGGGATATATATGCACATATTCGTACTGTGCTTCTGTTTAAACCCGAACTGGTTATCACAAGTGATAATATAGGATTCAAGTCTATCAAGCATCACTCTCTCAACAACCTTTGAAATGACAATAGCCAGGGCTATAGGACGGTAGTTGTCTTTGCTATTGACTCTTCCATTCTTGTCCTTGATAATAGGTACAATCAACACTGAGATCATGGAATCTGGAAGAAATCCATGTACTAAAAAACCACTAAAACACATAGAAAGTAAATGGACAATTTTTTTACTGGCATATTTTAAATGCTCAGCTGTTATAGAATCTAAACCACAAGATTTGTTGTCTTTTAGTTTATCAAAAGCACACTGCACTTCCTCTGGACTGACCAACATATTCTCAGTATACTGAACAACCCCAACATCATAATTGTCGCTTTTGACACAATTAAATAGCTTCTGATAATGCTCATGCCACAGTTCTATTATCTTATCACAACCAGTTTTCCATCAATGTTAGTGGGTAGAGGTGTTTTACAGTTATTTGCACTCTTCACCTCTCTCCAGAAGTCCTTACAGTTTTTGTTTGCCAGCTTCCTTGCCAAGGAGTCGGCTCTCATGGCCTTCTCATTATTTTTGATGTAACGAAGGGCATATTTAAATCTGGCGCGGGTTTGAATCCTATGCTCAAAGAGAGGGCCATGTTTGTTCCTGCCTGATTCCACCCACATGATATGTGCTGCCTTTGCGGCAGAGTGCAGCTCTGCAACATGCTCATTCCATCCAGGTTTCATATTAAATGCCTCCTTTCTGGGAATACTGAGCTGTTCACTAGCATTTTTGAGAGCATTGACAACATTTTCATAGAAGTTATTAAGAGCAATGTTATGATTTATACAGTCACAATGGGTATCTTTACACAATAATGCTTCCACAGGAACTTCAACCTTGTCTAACAGGTGGTCAGTGTGCATAAAGTAGTTATCTAAATCACACTTGCGAAGTCTGGCCCATTCTACTTTGCTGGTTGTGGTATCATTTGTTTCATTTGTTAAACCAGGCAACAGATCTGCACCAATATAAATATATATATATATATATATATATATATATATATATATATATATATATATATATATATATATATATATATATATATATATATATATATATATATATATATATATATATATATATATATATATATATATATATATATATATATGTGTGTGTGTGTGTGTGTGTGTGTGTGTGTGTGTGTGTGTGTGTGTGTGTGTGTGTGTGTGTGTGTGTGTGTGTGTGTGTGTGTGTGTGTGTGTGTGTGTGTGTGTGAAAGTCATCATTATAGTCACGAATGGAAGTTGAATAACTTATGAAACGTAAAGGGAACGGTCAATCCTCTTTAGCTTATGATCCAGGTCCCCATAATTTTCATAGCAATTTTATCCTTATCCCTGAGACCTATTGAGAGATATTATCATCCAAATACATTTCAGCGCAGGCTATTTAACAAGATACCTTCATGCGTCTGGCTCACATCCGCAACAACTTCCTCTGCTCAGCTTCCTTACTGTTGCTCATTTCGATATCGTTCTTTCGATATTTCTTTTTTCGCTCAAAAACTGTGTAAAAGTTGTATTTTTGGAAATTAACCTATTACGTGGCAATATTCGTTGAATTATTTCATTTTGTAATGGAAGAAGCTCGCTTGAAATATGAACAATTACTGAAAAAGAAAGAGGAACTCAAATTAAAAGCTAAAAACACTCGCCTGTCTGTGGAGAAATTGAAAAAGGATGTTAACAAATTGTCGCACGTAAGTTCAGTTACTGATAAAGTAGACAGAGGCCAGACTTGCCTAGGTTAGACAGTGATATTTCTGGTAATCGTTATATCACAGACGGATCGCAAGATTACAGGTCCAGTTGGCTATTAGCTCGCAACCACTGCTGATACTGATAGTGCATTGTCAAACAAAGTCGATTTTCGTTCATTTATCAATCTGTCCCCGATTATCCATCTATATACGGTGATAATTCAAGTATAGTGGAACACTTTCGAGAGCGCATTGCTTGCCTTATCAGCATTATGTCATTTAAAAGAACACTCGATTCTTGAACTTCATATGGTACCAGATTTATTTATTTGGGGTTTTAGATTCAAAAAATTATCCGTTACAGGCCAGTAACTTCAAGGCAAATTGCCGTTTGCGCTGGCGCATGTATTTCGGCAGTTAGGGTTCAAGGAGTAGATGTTGAGCTGCTGACAGTTTCTGCGACGGTTGCGCGAGCTGCTCGTCGCCAAGGGCACCAACCAGAATTAACACATCAAAGAGATTCTGTTAACCACGTTTTGTATCAGATTCTTTCACGGAGTACATGCCGAGTTTATCATGAGTTCGCCCCAGCCTTATATAAGCTGCGTAATGGCACACAAATATTCATAACCATTGCGGTTAAACAATTCGCATTTGAATCTCTCTCTGACAAAATTGTTTTGCTGTAAGACGCGAGTGACCTCAGACTTTTATATATATATATATATATATATATATATATATATATATATATATATATATATATATATATATATATATATATATATATATAATATATATATATATATATATATATATATATATATATATATATATATATATATATATATATATATATATATATATATATATATATATATATATATATATATTTCAAAGACCCTGTAACAGAAGAAAGCCAACACATGTTGGTTGGCAAGAGGGTGAGACATATTTTAGTGGACACAGTTGATGGCAAAGAGGAACGGATAGCTTATCCTGCCAAGGTGGTGTCACAGGTACCAGGGTTCAGCGATTGGTTTATTATTGTATATGATGAGGATGATGCTGTGTACACATACCACTGTGTGGACGAGGACATCTCTAAAGGCTATCTTGAGATTTTGGTCACCTGATGTTTTAGCATTGTTCGGCAATTTCAGACAGGTGTCTGGTTGCAATAGTTTAAGCCTTGTTTGGCAATTTCAGACAGGTGTCTGGTTGCAATTGATTAGCATTGTTTGGCAATTTCAGACAGGTGTCTGGTTGCAATAGATTAGTATTGCCTTGCAATGTCAGACAGGTGTCTGGTTGCAATAGATTAGCATTGTTTGGAAATTTCCTACAGGTGTCTGGTTGCAATAGTATAAGCATTGTTTGGCTATTTCAGACAGGTATCAGGAAAAGTGAAAAGTGGCTGTCATCCTGTCAATTTTGGCTCAAAAACTGACAATTCCATGAAATTTAAATCCTCAATAACTTTTTTTACTAATTGATTTTAAAAAATGAAACATAGCTTATTAGTATCCTCTACATTGTAAATTTCTTTTGGTATAATTTCACTATGATATTCAAAATATAAGACATGAAAAGTGTCTGTTATCCCTTACCGTAGAAAACTGGCACAAAACTGAGCAATACCATGGAATTTGAAACCTCAATAACTTTTTTTCTAATTGACTTAAAAAATGAAACATACGTTTTTTAGAATTCTCATGGGTATACCTATCTTCATGTATAATTTCAACGAGATACAATGAATTTGAAAAAAAATCACTGACAGCCCTACTATTAGTTGGCATTTACCACTTATATTTTTGTCTGTGTAAGCTGTGTCTGGAATAAAGTTTATCTATCTATCTATACATCTATTTGGATTGTGCCGTATCATTCTGACATTCATAGTGCCGCTTGATAAACAAGTCATAGCAGTGTCAATTTAACTCACTTTTTTCTAGGAAATACACTATAATATGAATGCAAAGTTGGTACCAATGATATGATATCTTTAAAATGTTTTGAAATTCTTAAGTTGCCGAACGTGATGTCCAAACCATCTGGTCTGAATGATTAAAATATGGTATAACAGATAATTGTATTATATCTGACTTACAATGAAGCTTGCCTCTGATCAACTGCCCATGTTAGCACTACCATATATGTATCACAACTGCACACAAGAGCAGAGGACATCTGGTGTAGTGGTATACTGCGTCACCTTTCGACCTACCGGTTGTGGGTTCGACACCAAGGTGTAAAAACCTGACTGGTTCCACGTGCCTTAGATGATCAAGTTAAATGGTGGTCCTATCTCTGAAAGGGGATGCACCCGACGCAGAAGCTTAATAGTACCATGCTAGAGCTTCGTCCCAGCGGCGGGGGATTTGCAGCCCGGTCCAGGCAACGGGTTTGGGCCAAGAAGACGCAGGCTCTTAAGAGGAGCGTCCAAGCATCACAATCATCCTCATCCATCATCGTACAATATTAAGTTAACATTGTAAACATAATTGTTATGTTACCTGGCATTGGCTTAACATACTGATCTACTAGATAGGATGGGTGATTGAGACACCTGAAAATGTCATGGGTCAACAAAAGTGTGTGAGGTGACAGCGTGCTGTGCTGACGTTGTGGAGGGTGTTGTGTGTGTGCAGGAGGTGAACAAACAATATCTGGTCGAGAAGTGTAGCTGTGTAGAAGAGGGTGGTGAGGTCTCGCCCATCACAGAACAGGAAGCTATCCGCATACTCAACGACCTGGAGGAGCACCCAGCCCTCATTGACGGTACCTCTCTCCTCACATCATAGTATGTGTATTCTGTAGTATGGCTATAACTAAAACGATGAATTTGACAATGATGCCACACTGTAGGAGAGCAGTTATACTGTCGGTGTGTGTTATTCATGAGATGATGTGTGTTATGCTTGATGTGATGTGTGTTATTCATAATGGGGATATGTGTTATTCATGAGGTGATGTGTTTCATTTGTGAGGTGATGTGTTTTATTCACGAGATGATGTTTTATTCGTGAGGTGATGTGCTTTTTTCACGAGGTGATGTGTATTATTCATGATGCAGTGTATTTTATTCATGTGGCACTGTGTTTTACTCATGAGGCGATGTGTGTGTGTTATCAGAAGTGATCGTGGCACTCACTCAGAGGAGAGCTGCCCTCACAAGACAGCTTAGTCACCTGCAGGAAAGTCTGCAAAAGGTCTCTGAGTCCTACCCTGAAACACAGCAATAGAAGCGCAGCAGGTGTGGGTACTGTGATATCATCTCATCACCATATTCTTACTGTCATCACCAACTTGTTATGAGTGAGGTAAAGCTATCAACCAAAGGAACCAAAGGAGATCCCAAAATGAAAGGGTCAGCAGGTGCACAAGTAAAGGCTCACTGTAGGGAGCATGAAGAGGATGTGCGGAGGAGGAGGAGGGAGCTAGAAGTGCTTCAGTCCGAGTTAAAAAGCATGAAGAAAGGGGGTCAGGTGTACAAGCAGCAGCCCAATAGCGACATCTTCTTTCGCCAGGACATGAGTCATGTCTTTGCGAAAGCCCGCCGTGATTTGGAAGAATTGAGAGAAGAATACAAAGATGTGGAATCGGCCAGATCACACGAGGCTTCCTAATGCAGTGAGCTACGTACCACGGGCTGCTTCCCTAAGGACTCCTCCTGAGGCCTTGGTGGAGATGTAATGCATGTTATTTATGTGTGGTTCATTAATTTAGCCAGAGTGTGCGTGTCATTTATTGTCCAGTACCCATTATTACGTTTGCATTTATTTTAGTGATTAAAATAATGGTCATTTCTGCTTCTTCAGGTTCAGTTGAACTTGTGCATCTGCCCTTTTGTATTCAGAGTGTTATTTCCACTCAACATATACAGTGCTTTGCAAGACACATATTACCTGTGATTAAACATGAGGTTACACTGTCCCTAAGATTGGTCCCTGCTAGATGTGTCTATATATCTGTTTGCCTGGGTGACAACCTGACGTGGTGGGTTATGACGTCATTGTATCATAACGTATCTCTATAGGATCGTTATGACGAGTCCGTGTCGATTCATCATAATGTGAAAGTGAACCTGCAGATCTTCCTTGAAAGGATGATATCAAAGAGCTTATAGCTATGCTTCACTCTGATGTTATTATCGACCTAATATCATCCAGACGCACGACATCACTTCCTTCATTGCTATGCATATATTTTTCTTACTGATGTGATCTTTCGTAAGATGTCACTCACTGGGCACCTGACTCTTTGTTATGTGATGGTCGGAAGCGCTACTCTATAACTGAGAGTGGGCTGTGTTTCCTACAGTGTGAAATATTATGTATCTTGATACTATTGTTATTTTCAATAAATATACCGAGGTTTGTTGAAATAAGACTGGCACTGATTCTCTGTCTTTGCATCACATTGCAGTGATCAATAATTGATGATCTCTCACTTGTTATCCGAAATGGGTACGGTGAATCACTAGCGAGAGTCTGGGGAAATGTAGGGTGTCCATGTAGAAGCGGCAATGGTCATTAATTTACCAGAGCAAACATCTTAGATTGGCTTCTTAACCATCGCTTCATTCACGTGAACCCAAATGGAGCATGTCGAAATAGATCATCTTCTGTGGTATCGTGTCCAGAAATGTTCTGTTCATTTCATACTGAGTCACTTCATTGGTGGATCGCTGATCATTATGAAGGAAACGGAGGCGATGACGACTTAAAAATTTTATTTTAAAAACATCTAGTTTATGTGACCATACATTGATCGGATTACGTAATATATAACAACATCATCAACTTGAACAAATCGCATCAACAAAGAAAAGGCAGACCGGCATTAAACAGCATACGACAGGGATACGAGCGCTCTCAGTCGCGCGTCATGAGGTACTTATTTCAAACGTGATCGTGAGGAGACAAAGCGCATGCGCGGCTCATCTGACATGATGAACCCAATAACAGCGCATTAACGTAAAACTAATGTCTTTTTATAGGATAAGAAGACAGTTCTGTTCGTCCTCCGTGAATCCGTAGATTGTAATCGGTGGCCGCTGTATCTCTCCGGTGAAGCATGTAATCATATGAGTGTATCTCCGAGCCACTACAATGAGACAAACACATGGAGAAATGATAGGAGAGGGTCAATGGTTCTGAACTTGGATGGAAAGCCGGTTGTAATCCAGCCGACACAGTGCCCTCATCTCTCACTCGACCATTCTCCTCCGTCTCTCACTCGACACTTCTCCCCAATCACACACAACAGACAACAACTCATCTTCGGATTTAATGACACCGTTTGTACATGCGTCCTTCTTACAGTACCTGTGACAGAGACAGCTCTGCCTTGCCGTCCGACTCCGGCCTGCGCCACTTGATGAATCGATCTGCATTCACAACGATCATCAACTCAATATTCTTAATTATACCACGAACGTAAATGTATCAACTCAACTACAAACGTGGTTAACGTGGCGCGCTCAAAAGTAACGAGTGGTAGGCGTACCATACATGACCGTGATGCGGCTACAGCAGAGCAGGAAGTCCACCATGTCCATACGACGCTGCTTACCTCCGTAGCGTCTCACAATGGCTGACAGTAAACCCCTACTCAGTCGGAAACCTGCAGGATATAGACGCTTTAGTTTAGACACAGACACCCTGAGCTTAGAAATAAGTCTCTCTAGTAACAAACACTCCAACTTAGACAGAAGTTCTGATTTAGATACAAATATTCCAGTTTAGATACGCTCGACTTCAGGTGCAGGTGCTTTCGTCGAAGATCGTACAATCTGATCCCCTTGTGGTTCAAAAACGCGAATTCCTTTTGTCAAAATCTCCTGGGCAATAAACAGAAATACTTTTAAAGAATTTAACCATAAGAACACAATACCTATCGTCTCAAACAGCCTGGCGAGTTCATACGTGTCGATGCTTCCCGTATTGTCCTCGTCAAAACGATGGAAATTTTGCTGAAAAATCATCAAAAATAACTTTGCCTAAAATGTAGAACATCCGTCAACAATTTTGGGTGAGAGTGGGTTTCTTACGCACAAGCACCTAGGCCGAGCGGGTTCGTCTTCACAGTGAATCGAATCGAAATTGCTATTTTCATAGAAAGGGCAAATGGAATTCTGGCTCAAATCAAAGTATCAGCGATGAAGGGTAAATTTTGCGACGCCTTAAACGTATACCCCCGTACACCCCCCTACCAACCAGCGATCTCATGGTAGACGAATTACTGTCCCGGAGATACTTAATAAAAATGGAAGTAAATAGTTCGCAACCTTACCTCCCAAACCTCTAACTCTTTCAACATTCTCGTAAATTCTTCTAAATGCAAGAAGCCTGATCTGTTGGTCTGTTAGAGTTAAGGTTTTATATTCAGAGTCACGAGTAATGGGCAGCGTTGCAATTGTTGTATGGTTTAATCCGTTTATTTTTAAACTCCACATCATGCCCTTAAAGGTATCCTCCACTGTGACATAATATGTATGGGCCTCGTTGTAATCGGTCAGTATAGTAGCCGCCTGTGATTGGTCAGCCAATTACAGGTAGAGCTGGTCTCATGAGGGGACATGGGATTGGGTATATATCGAAGGAGCGTCCAAGTTTCGGGAGCTTACCCCTAGGATCCGAAGCGGGTGGACGCGACTCCAATATATACAGCATAAGACAGGTTATAACGCGGTGTTGGTATCGTAGTCAATAAATATATCTCGTACGCAGTGAAGTCTTGATATATCTGAGTATACTGCTCAGGCCACTACAGAAGAGAAACAAGAAATACCCTCACAACACAGTACGTTGACAGTGATGTGCACGGGCGGAAGATTAGGGAGGTATAATGTAGGAGATGAAGGATACGTCCATGATCGCCAGCAGGCTCCTGGCGATCTCAACACTAAAACCACGATCTCCGATATCTGCAACCAATCAAATGGATATATCTTACAGGTCATTTGACAAATGTAACACGTGGGCTAAATTCAATTGGTTGATCAATGACGATAATATGTCATCAATATCCACTGTAAAATATGCAGTGACGCATGATTGATATGACACCAAGATAGACCTGAGGAGTCCGTTGTAAGTTAGTGTCCAAAAACGCCAGCTAACTCCATCGGACTCGGGTGTCAGTCGTAACCAGTTCTACTGTTTGTGGCTCGTGATATATGCCTGTCTGGTTTAACTAACGTACAGCTAACGCAACACCAGATTTGTTTGAAGTATACATGTCAGATATACCTTCTTTGAAGACTTCATCAAGCGCACGCTGGAGTTCTGCGGCGTCCATTTGTAGATCGCCACCGGAGTACTTCGCAAACAATTCCTCCGTACGGTGCCTGTTGTTGTGAGGCTTAACAGCAACAACGGAGCAGCATCATTCAGGGAGAAGGCTTAACATGAACAATGTCACACGGGGTAGGTAGCTTATCGTGCATCATGTCACATGATTCTAGGAGGAAAGTTAAAAGGAAGAAAAACAGGGTTCACTGTGAAGCAGTAATATGATTACTGCCTCATGATTCATAGAAGAGGCTGAACAAGTGAATATGGATAATGTTACGGCCGATGGGGAGCGGGGTGAGGGTGAGAGGGGGGGGTGGTTTAATGTGCATTTCAGCCAAATTCATCGAAATTCTGTTATAAAACAATTCACCGATCGATTCCCTATTAGACTAGTAATGTTATTTAAAAAAAACCAACTCGTGTCCAATCGGTGACCCCGGCAATGTTTATGGCCAATTTAAAGTTCGATTTCTTATTTTTGACGGGATGTGAATTTTAACCCAAATGTGGCACACGGTAAACTCTTCAGTACCTCCGAGGCTGAAAACGGATGGAGTTTGAGCGACAATACCACAAAATGGTAGTTTTGCGCATGCATAGTTACTGGTTCAGTTCGCTATTCATTTGAATATTATTGTGAGCAAAGTTCGGAGGCTGTTTTCAGAGCGCCTTAATCGATTAATTATCAATGATTTGGTGTTCCCAGGAATATAAACTAGTCATTGTAGCAACTTCACAAAAATAGAAACAAAATAAAAATTGCACAAAATCGCCGAAAAATGATATATCTTTAAATAGTGATAATAATTTGCATCAAACACATTAATAATGACTTTGCATTGTTTATCTTGAAGGCTTAACACGCATAGTAACACCACAATACTGATCAGTGAGCCTGAATATAGAGTATGGCTTTGAATCATGTATCTTGCGGTCTGAACATGGATACTGGCTTTGAGTTCTTTAACTGGAAGGCTGAACATTGATACTACAGATGGTGTCACAGTCAGTCTGACAAAACGTAGAACTTACCCTGGTGATGCTTGGTTCCTCATCGACGGGACTGCAATTAAGAGCAATGTTGCAATAATATAGTATTCTATAAATCTCCTACGAAAATTATTAACACGGTCGCAACATACACATCATAAAATCCGGATTAGCTAGTTTGGGATGTAAATGTTTCATGTGTGACACCCAGACATGAATACATAACAGATGTAGTATGCGTTCTCTGGGGTATACCGACCTGGCTTCTGCTTTAGATTCCGTGTAGATCCTCAGCAGGAAGTTGCCGTCCTTGTTGGGATGGAAGGTGCAGGGAATGATAATATAGGTGCCCGGCATCAGGTAGAGTCGTAGCGTCACTTCGCGCAGGTTGATAAATTTCCGGGGCGAGGATATTGGAGTGACGTCATCTCGCCTGTAGTTGACTCCTCGTGGGTGCTCCGACCGACCCGGCTTCACCTGCAAGGTCCCAACAAGGTCAAGGCCTAAGATAAATCTACGAGTTTATAAGGCCTAAGATATACAGGTACATGGACAGTTAAACAAAAAAAAATACTGTGGTTTAAACTATACTTCAACAACCAAATCATGTCACGAAAGTTATGAGTGGGGACGATTGCGAAGCTTGGACAGCATCCATGGAGAGCCCATCGACAATGCCACACCATGTTCATATTATATGTTTTTTTAACCCGGAATCCGGATATAACGATAACGCTCGACAAGAGTTATTTGACCGGCAACCACCGTGGGATTACCTTATAGAGCATGATGCCCATGAACAATTCGTTCTCCCCTATTTCTTGTGGCTTTTGCATAAGCGATATGATCGTCGAAATCCTCCCATCCTTATTTTCATCATCTGCTTCATACAGCTTCAACGCTATTTGAGGGTTTGTCCAAAAGAGCTCTTAACACAACAGAACGACGACAACGTCACATGTGGTATTCCACGATTAGGTTATTTATTTGAGGAGCAATTATGGAGCACAACAAATTTGCCTAGGACAAAACATATCTCCACATGTGTGGAATACCTTATGGGAAACAATATTGCCATTAATGAATAAATATTATCTCTCGCATGAATGGATATATGTAGCATTCTGTTAACAACTGTTAAATTAAGTTTCTTAATAGCGAACTAAGTGTCATGTGAACGTTTTTGTTCTTGCGTGGACAAACCTTCATCGGGAGAGTTACCACATCCTCCGGCACTGAAGCCCTTTACCCAGCCGTCATGAACTGTAGACACGCGCCACGTGTTCTTTAACTAAAACCACCACAAAGACATTTCACGTTACTACAGACCGACATAATTATTTCGTATGCAAAATTAACCGGCATAATACTTTCGTGCCATAGAGTGGTAAAATTTTAATTAGCTTTACAACTGCTTGATATTATCTTTTAAAAATTTGGAAAACTGAAGAAACCATATATGCTGCGTTAAACGGTACTGTTCGACAGATCAATAGCAACATGCAGACTCGTGCGCAGTCTGAGTAGCACGAACCAGATCTTTGGCAACCTCATCAGTGAACCCATCTGGATGAAGATGACAAAAGTTGATGACGTCAAATGAATTCTGCCATTCGTCGAAATCCATCCTTAAACAATTCCCATTGAAGGCTTACAAACAAAGAAACGATAGAATGAGACTGACAGAAAGAACTTGGGACCCTTTTATATTCAAGAGCCCCTGGGTAAGAAAACTGACCAGAACTCGCCATCATTTCGCACCACGAATCCGACGGCTTGGCGGGCCTCTTCGGACATGGCTCTCCACTCACGGGACCTGAAATATTCCAATGAACTCAAAGAAGACGCCTGGTGAGCGATATTACATCTGACGCCCTAGCGGCTAATTGATAAGATATGCAGTAAGCTTTATCATTATACGTTCTTAAGCTGGCATATTCCTAATGCCGGTCTTCTTTTACAACTTCCATCAGGACAAGTGATCTTACTAACTATTTGCCGTTATCGTATTCAAACGGATGATAACTTATAAGTATTGCAATGGCACTTATAAATAATGTGTGTGCCTACTTGTCACTCCACGCGCCTCGCCACTCGCTTCTGCCCCACGGATTCTGCAGCCGAATCAATCGCACGCGTTTTCCATTCACCGTGGTCTGGTGATCAAAGAGAAGACGCGTGGCAACTGAGGGTAGGTAGTTATTAACAATCAGGTAAAAGATCCCCGAGGAAAGTTCCATTATTGATGGTGATGCGTACATGGTTCAAATATCTGCTTATATGGTCTATAATATCTGGTGTTTAGAATGTGTGTGTGTGTGTGTGTGTGTGTGTGTGTGTGTGTGTGTGTGTGTGTGTGTGTGTGTGTGTGTGTGTGTGTGTGTGTGTGTGTGTGTGTGTGTGTGTGTGTGTGTGTGTGTGTATTGAATGAAGGAGAGTAGGGCTACGTTTTAAGTGTATACTGACTGACTGTAAGATACTCGGCTTTAATAGTGCATCTTGTCTGATGATAAGGAAGTCTACCTTCCTAGCTGAAATCGATTTACGGTAAGCAGGTCGACGTAAATAGTGAATATTGACTGGCTGAAAGGAGGTCTACTTTAATAGTGTATATTGACTGACGATAAGGACATCTACCTGCATGGTGTGTATAATAAATGACGTCGACCTGTAGCATGTTATGGTGTATAATAAATGACGTCGACCTGTAGCATGTTATGGTGTATAATAAATTAAATCGACCTGTAGCATGTTATGGTGTATAATAAATGACGTCGACCTGTAGCATGTTATGGTGTATAATAAATGACGTCGACCTGTAGCATGTTATGGTGTATAATAAATGAAATCGACCTGTAGCATGTTATGGTGTATAATAAATGACGTCGACCTGTAGCATGTTAGTGTGTATAATAAATGAAATCGACTTGTAGCATGTTATGGTGTATAATAAATGACGTCGACCTGTAGCATGTTAGTGTGTATAATAAATGAAATCGACCTGTAGCATGTTAGTGTGTATAATAAATGAAATCGACTTGTAGCATGTTATGGTGTATAATAAATGACGTCGACCTGTAGCATGTTAGTGTGTATAATAAATGAAATCGACTTGTAGCATGTTATGGTGTATAATAAATGAAATCGACCTGTAGCATGTTATGGTGTATAATAAATGAAGTCGACCTGTAGCATGTTAGTGTGTATAATAAATGAAATCGACTTGTAGCATGTTATGGTGTATAATAAATGAAATCGACCTGTAGCATGTTAGTGTGTATAATAAATGAAATCGACTTGTAGCATGTTATGGTGTATAATAAATGAAATCGACCTGTAGCATGTTAGTGTGTATAATAAATGAAATCGACTTGTAGCATGTTATGGTGTATAATAAATGAAATCGACCTGTAGCATGTTAGTGTGTATAATAAATGAAATCGACCTGTAGCATGTTAGTGTGTATAATAAATGAAATCGACCTGTAGCATGTTAGTGTGTATAATAAATGAAATCGACCTGTAGCATGTTAGTGTGTATAATAAATGAAATCGACTTGTAGCATGTTATGGTGTATAATAAATGAAATCGACCTGTAGCATGTTATGGTGTATAATAAATGAAGTCGACCTGTAGCATGTTAGTGTGTATAATAAATGAAATCGACTTGTAGCATGTTATGGTGTATAATAAATGACGTCGACCTGTAGCATGTTAGTGTGTATAATAAATGAAATCGACTTGTAGCATGTTATGGTGTATAATAAATGAAATCGACCTGTAGCATGTTATGGTGTATAATAAATGAAGTCGACCTGTATCATTTTATGGTGTATAATAAATGACATCGACCTGTAGCATGTTTTGGTGTATAATAAATGAAGTCGACCTGTATCATTTTATGGTGTATAATAAATGAAATCGACCTGTAGCATGTTATGGTGTATAATAAATGAAGTCGACCTGTAGCATGTTATGGTGTATAATAAATGAAGTCGACCTGTATCATTTTATGGTGTATAATAAATGGCGTCGACCTGGAGCATGTTATTGTGTATAATAAATGACGTCAACCTGTAGCATGTTATTGATGTTATATGCGTGCCCCGTGTAGAGACCGTTTCCTAGATCCACTTCACGCCTCGTCTTTGCCTGTACAACGCAAACAACGATTACCAGCATGTAACCTGGCTCGGGTGGATATGACTTTGATTGCACACAACACGTTGTACATTCCTCACCTGGATCGAACAGCCACTCATGGAGTTCATTTGAATGGTTCGGAAAATCAAAGTGAAGAGGCTACCTGCTTCTTCTGACGGATTCTTCAGACTAACAACTTCTGATATGCCCCCCGTGAAATCAACCAACGCATTATTGATATGGCCCCCGTCAAGATTTTCATAACGTTTGTGTAATCTGAAGAAAAAACTGTAAATGGTGAGATCAAGGTGAGTATATATTGTATTACTTGCTGCCACCACCTCTGTGATTATCACAAGCCGTAAGGTGATGGTACGTGGAATAAAAGATGGTCTTTTGAATTGAAAACACAAATGAAGACGAACTTGGAGTAAGCTTTCTCGAGAAGAGCGGGCCAGAATTCATTAGGTTCCTCCAGGTTGTTGGCGTAGACGAGGCGTCCATTGATGGTCGGGAGCCGATCATCTATTATCACTTCCACCCATTCCTCAAACCACCAGAAATAAAAATGGAAAATCCCTGCACAGCAACGGAGTATCCTTTACTGAGCACATTTATCTCAGATTTATAACCAAATGGATCCGGGGTAAGATGTGAAAATGACCCATGCAAACTAAAATAACCATAGTGTAACTTCAGGTTAACGTCCCATGGGGCCAGCTGGATTTAATAAACTTGTTGAGCGCACAACGTTGATCAAAAGTAACATTTGCCCATCTATGTTTTCTCAGAAAACATAGATGGACAAATGTTACTTAATAAAAGTATATTGACAAATAAATGTGAACAAACGTAAATGGGGAACATAGTTGAGCAAATGTAGACGCGCTTGTTTTGCTGAACAAGTACAAATGAACAAGCAAACATAGGTAATCACATACATGAACCAATATATATAACAAACATGGATTAACAAACATAGCAAATATAGGTCAACAAAAGTGAACAAACATAATTTGGGCAAACCTAGTAGAGAAGAAGTTTGAGCGAATTTATTGTTGCAAAGCAAAACCTGCATTTAACAATGTCCATTGACTGAATCATCGACGAGAGCGGCTGATTCTGATCGATCTTACCGGCGTATTCCCTGGTGAAGCTCTGGTCATGGGGGACACAGCGTTGTAACAGCTTCCGGTTGGTACTTGCTAACGAAGATACCGCCGCAACGAACCAGCAATTCCCTGAAACCAGAACATAGACTTAGAATCACATTGCATCTGGAGAAGGTGGGACTGAAGTGGATGCCAAAGTGAGCAATACGCCTACCCAGCCGGCCCTGATCCATGTCAAAGCGAGTGATGCCATCACGGATGAAGATGGGGTTCTCACAGATCTCCTGTCAATCAAACGCTGTCTATTTAGCATTCATTATATATCCTGAGCTACTCATTCTCAATCCTACGTCACAGGTTACTTTCATTCGTCCATCTTAATTCCCACGAACTTAGTCCTACACTCCGAGTCCCAAGTCCTGAGCAATACATTCTGAATGGAATACACTCCGAGTCCCGCGTCCTGAGTTAAACATTCTGAATGGAATATAAGCCACACATCCCGAGTCCCACGTCCTGAGCAATACCTAAATGAAATACACTCCGAGTCCCGCGTCCTGAGCAATACATTCTGAATGGAATATAAGCCACACATCCCGAGTCCCGTGTCCTGGGTTTGTTCCATGAAACCTTCCTCATGAGTACTACATCTTGAGTTCTATGTCCCGAGTCTTACAACCCGAGTCCTACATCCTATATCTGTGATGCATATTCATAACAATCTCTTTGACTATTCTCTGCGCCTTACCAGTTGGTGCCAGTGAACACAGGAACTCGAGTAAATACCCCCGAGCGACAGTTACATGCATAGTCAGACGAAAGCGAACACTACATCACGCGCTCGTTGAATGGATTGACTTGAGTGCCTGTGTCAGTGAATGGCGCACCTGAACTATAGGGATTTGTACTGTACTGTTTTCTATACATACATTAACATAGAAGAAGCGGCCTACCGGCCAATGCAACTCCCTGTGCACCGAACAACTCACATGGGGGCGCTTCCAGCGGAGGTGACTGGGGACGCGGCCGTCAAGGCGGATGGACCGAAAGGAGGCTGGGAATTCCGCATCCTCGAACAGAAGTCCAGTCTGGATCAGCTTTTGTTTCAGTGTCACGTAATTTGTCATGACGGTCTGGTCACGTGACAGACTCCGACGCTTCTATTTGGCAACAAGGTTATAAGTCAATGGTCGGTTTTAACAACGAGATGATGGATATTGATGATTGCAATGATTTGACAGTGGGAACAGAGGTGACGTCGCCTGTTTGGCGGAACCCTTTGCTTACAACGGCTTGCGAACGACAGCCTCTGGAAAACGATATCATTGAACTGTTGTGTTTTAACTAATTTTCTGTTGGTTTTAAGCGGAAGGGTTAAGATAAATTTTAGAACTCCAGCTACCTGAAAACTCGTTAATAGGTTATATGATAAAAATTCAAGTTCCATTTTATTTTTAATAACGTGTTGTACAATTTGCTAAATAATTGTATCTTTCTAAGAGAACAGCTATTCGTGGCGTCTCCGGTGTCACGTGACAACGCGTCTGCGGATGGAGTGAGAGCTCGCTGGTTGATGGGGAACGCGACGCGTCGCGACGTGTCCCTGGTACTGATGCGTTTAGAATCGCGTTCTCAGAATCGGGGGGTACTTGTTGGAGTGTTGAACGCATCTCGATTGGTTTGATGTCCCTAACACGCGCAGCGTTGCCGCTACATACACTGCACCACGGACACAGCCATTACTGAGGTGAGAAAGGAGGACACGAGTGATCCTAAAGAACAAACGAAGACGTTTTTCGTTCGAGGTGATCATGGCGATTCCATGGCGTGCTGGGGTTACAGTCATGTAAGACTGACGCGACTCAGCAGGACTGAAAACGATTATATAGAGACCGCAGAATGATTCCACTTTCGTTTTCAATCACTTTGATAGGGTTTTATTTTGAACGTACTTATTCAACTTGGATCGGTATTGTTGTAGACCAGTCTCTGGTGTTAACTAACCATTAATAATAATGTTAAACTAACATCCCACACCTTCCGATACCCCCCCCCCCCGCCCCCCCCCCCCCCCCCCCCTCCCCACACACACACACACCACACACTTCTCTCCCCAGCCCCAACCTGGCTCTACTTATGCTGTACTTGCTCAATTACTGTAACGTTCATATTCAATTAATCACAATTGGGACAAGCGGAAGATCCTGGCAGCGAAGTGAATATAAGAAATGACATTGACACGTACCTGAAGTGAATCAATCAGTGGCAGTGATCAGGTGTGAATCCATGGATCTCGTGGTTCAACACCACCCTTCTAAACGCGTATAAGTGTACTGAATTGAAGTACCTGGTTCTCCTTGTTTGCTAACATGACACGTGGTATATTGTACCTGTACGTCCAAGATCATTGGCATCAAAATCAGGTGTGTGCCATTGCAGGTGTTTTGAAGTGTAACGGCGACGTCCCCTGAGACGTCTAGCAGGGTACGGTGGAATTAGTTTTACAAGACAAATAGCCGTTCGAGAAATACCTGACAGAGCCCACAAAATTGCCCTGAAATAATACCTGTGACCTTAACATGCCTAGTTACATTTTATATACCTGTCTCATCTCCCAACATTAATACCCACAACATCGTTTCACATACAAGAATTCCTCATGGTGTCTGATCACAGCCCCTACCCCTGTCGGCTGGGGCAAGCCGGTCTTTTATAATTTGGGTCAATAACGCGGCGCCAAAATGCGCGACTGCTGACCCGACCACGACATGCCTGGCTTCATCGCGCGCTTTAACTTAAAATAAATAACTCCCACTCGAAAAGTCGATTTGACTTAATATGGTGGATGTTTTCATGTGTTTAAACGCGTAAGACTATCTAAAGGAAAATCAATCACACATTAAAGAAACCAAAAATGATTTGGTGTAACCATCAAGCTGAGTGTATGTGGCTAACGTAATGTGAAGACATGTGGGGTAAGTATAGGTAATGTTTCCGGATATGGGAAAGCAACGTGATGAAAGTGTTATGTGAAGCAATTAAACGTAATTAACATGTAGCAAATGAGGCATATACATACCTTGTAGGACGGCAAGTCAACCTGGTAAAGAAAATACAGATCGTAGGAAGGCAAGATAAATTGGTAAAAGAAATATAGATGGTAGGAAGGCCAGTACAATTGGTAAAGAAAATATAGATGGTAGGAAGGCAGTTCCACTTGGAAAGTAATTACAGATCATAGGAAGGCAAGTTTCTCTTGGTAAAAGAAATATAGATCGTAGGAAGGCAAGGACACTTGGAAAAAGAAATATACGTTAGTCCACATGGAAAATGAACTCATTATTGTAAGAAGGCAGGTAAGTATGGCAAAATAAATTAATTCATTGCAAGTCAGGTACGTATGGGAAAGAAAATAAACACAGTAGGAAGGCAATTACACATAAGACAGGTAATATACTGCAAATGAAATCCACATTGTAAGAATGAAAGCACAAATAATATTTTGGGAAGGCAAATATACATAAAATATATTGTTTGCCGATTATGATCATTTTTAATATAGATAAATATTTACATTAATCATTTTCATTGCCAATGTTCGAAGAAAGGAAAGGAAAATAATCATTTCAAGAAGGCAGATATCTAGAGCAGAAGAAATAAACATGGTAGAAAAGCAAATACTTATTGTATAGGTAACACGCTTTGAAGGAAGACAAGCACACAGGGAAGGAACTTTGTGAGAAGGCGATTTCATAAGGCAACAGAAAAAAGGAAATTGTAGACGGGCAAGTAAACACTGCCAAGTAAATGGGTATTGAAGGGCGGCGACAACGTATGGAAAGGGACAAACTCAAAACAAATATGACCTATTCAGTGATTTTACAATGACTGACAACTTGACAATTATGACAACGAAAGATAACGATATATTTTGAACTTAGTCGTTTTCAATTTCACAAGAGGCATCATCATGGAGCAAATGAGAGTGACGGAGAAACATCGATTGTTGACCATTTCTCTACTATAGTTACACATGTCATGGTGGAGATAGGTTTGTGTAGTAAGTAGCCGAGTGTTGTGTTGTAAACTGAACCCTGCCGAGCGCGCGTCACGTGCTCAACCCAAGGTCTACGATCGTACTACATATGCCCTCAGCTTGTGACTGCTGGCGTGTCCACGATGTTTGTTTGTACGCAATAACACGGAGCTGTGAATCTCCCTCGAGAATACACACCAGCTTTTTGACATTAAGAGGTGTTTAAACAGAACACAATCAATCGTGCTAGCTCCCCACCCCTCATACCACCGCACACTTCATATGCACCTGCGTCATATCTGACTGCCATATGATATGCGGTGCTGTGGTCTCGACGTGATTACTGCAGGGTGTGTAGATGCAACCCCTGACACCTGCCCGATTATAACAGGTATGCCTCGAATGTTCATTGCATGTAAACCTGCTATGTTATAAATGCTGCCGACCAGCTACCTACTGCATCCCATGTTGTCACCCTTACAATGAAAAATATCACGCCAGGTGAGTGAGGACGATAAGAAAAGAAGAGTTGTCAGGCTACATCATAGGTTCCCGATAGGTGTGCCAGCATGAGAGGTGGGCTGTGTGACGCTGTGGTGAAAGCCCGCAATCGAATGTTTTAGTGATATAGTTTAGTTTATATTCAGTGAGTCATACATTACGAGGAAGCATTAAGGCTTAAATAATAACAGAAAATATTACAAAGTACCAAATAATTCGTAATCAAAACCTACCTCGATTGTCTTTCTTTTTCTGAAAAATCTTGTAAAAATCTTCGATCCCAGCATTGGACTAGCCCTGAGGTCCGAGTTGGATCTTCGATAACAGACAAGTAAAACTTCTTGAACACCAGTGAAACTGCTCAAATATTCTTGGTGTTGCAGTTAATAGCGATTGTTAAGTTGATTTCGTATATCCGTTTGAATATGTTGATGACACTCGAGAATTTAGTAGATTTTCATTTCTTAGTTACATGGACGGAATGCGATTCAAGCCAACATTGATCCATCCAAATTGCACAACAAGAATATAAATAATCAATAGTATATATATATATATAATATAATATGCTCACCAGTAATGATGCTGCAATATGAATTGTGTCATGCTCACCAGTAATGATGCTAGAGCACACAAAAACGGACCATGCGCCTGATATGCAGGATTTATAATGTTAGAGAATTATGCTTAGTATCTGGACAGGTGACGTTTAATGGCTCTGTACTTTTTTTTATGCTGACGACCGTGATCGCAAAAATGCATGGATGTTTTGAAAGTAGTTCTTTATCTACCCTAAGCTCACAGATGATGCCTCTTACAAATGCTCCAAACGCTCAAAATATCGTTTTGAAAGTTTGAAGTCCTTAAAAGGGAAAATTGTGTTCTGTGTAACATAATTTTTTATGTTCAATAAATCGCTGAGAACGCCTGGACTCGTGATTCATTTATTAACAGCACATGAATTCGATTTATTGGCAATTTGCAGCCTATTCTACAATAAAATAGATAAGACCATACATAATAAATCCCGACTTGGGTGTGTTCAAAATAGTGCAGCGGCTTAAGTGTCATTTGAACTGCCATTGGGAAACGGATTATCACCCCATTCAGGGATTGATATTGTACCAGCGTAGTGTACATGGCTGCATATCGCAGGCTAATGGGGTTGATATTGTACCAGCATAGTGTACATGGCTGCATATCGCTGGCTAATGAGTATATTTCTGTGGAAGCATGGAAAGTAGGAGCTCTATTTTCTGCAGGTTCTGTAGCAGGTCTGCTCTGGTTCGAGCCCGGTCTCCGCGCTTATGCTCCACCCACGCTTCAGGGCGGACTTCAAGTACAACAGGAGCTCTTCTATGGAGTCGTGAAGACGGGATATGAACTTTTCCATACTCTTGCCCGAGTGGAAGCCGAATGATTCTGTCAACGTTGGTGTCTTCTTGCCAAGCAAGAGGACCTCCAATGCGTCGCTAGCCTGAACAATGACACGTCTACCACACGTCATTTAGTCAAGTTTTGTCTTTCGACGAATTGTGAAAATAGGCCTTTGAAACCTTTAACAGTCATTGTTTTTCATTTAGATTCGACTCCCATATGATGATCGTCGCGCTATTAAAGAGACATTTTTTCATACCTTCCTAATGCCGCCCACTGCAGTCATCATCACCTGCACCTGCGTGGCGTTGAACTCTTGTCCGGTTGTCTCCCCCCAACCCACCAACTTCTTCTCCAGCCAAACAGCGCCCTCTAGCACCTCCAACAGTCTGTCAATCCGCATACAGCGCGCCATCTCCGCCAGGGTCACGTGAGTACCCTTCTTGTGACGTCGCCTCATGGGGATGACGTAGTGGTCGGCGAGATTCTCGACCAGTCGTGCCTGGGTCTTCAGAGATGTTACCAACGCAGAAATAGAATTTTTGATGACGTAGAGCTCTTCTGGAGGTACTGATGGTAGGGAATGTATGTCAGCCTGAAATCCATACCAATTGATCCTACCATCAAGATACACAACGAACTCACAGACTACAATGACTTTATGGTGGTTTGCAAGATCAAATGTATGCATCAGACAGGAGTAAAGCAAGCTTCGGTTGGGGGTGGATAGCACAAGTCCGTTTTTTAGGAACAAATAACTCTTTCAAGCCTTGAGTCCAAAATACCTCATATCTCATCCAGATAGCGTTACCTCGCCGGTGTCCAGTTAATCACATGTAAAAGATATACGTCAAAAACACTTCCATTCAATCAGAGGAGTCGGGTACATGATAGGTGATGGTGGCATCTCTACACTATTCCCGTCTCGGCATTTTTACAACAGGTTAATCCCAGACATAGAACCAAGAAAACATAAACAAAACAAAGATGGCCAAGCCTGACGGGATGAGACATAGAACCAAGAAAACATAAACAAAGCAAAGATGGCCAAGCCTGACGGGATGAGACATAGAACCAAGAAAACATAAACAAAACAAAGATGGCCAAGCCTGACGGGATGAGAAAACATAGAACCACGTCTGAAAAGACATAAACAAAAAAAAGAAACATGGCGACCAAGCCTGACGGGATGAGACATAGAAAACGTACAAAGAAAATGAGACGTAAGCCAAGAAAGCATAAAACGTACAAAGGCGACCGAGTCTGACGGGATGAGACATAGAACCAAGAAAACATAAAACGTACAAAGATGCCCAAGCCTGACGGGATGAGACATAGAACAAAGAAAACGTACAAAGACGCCCAAGTCTGACGGGATGAAACATAGAATAAGAGGTACAAGGAATTCCTGTATGGCCGGAGAAGTTGGACATTGAGACAGACAGATACAGATTTAAATATTCAAATGAGGAATATGACAGAGGGCTTACAGCGACGTCCCTTTCTCTTCCCACCAAGCCGACCATCATGGCCTCATCCAATCTGAAAGCACCATATTAATTGTTTTAACACAATAAATCAGATTTACATATTCAAATGAGGAATATGCATTTCGCCGACCATCATGGCCTCATCCAATCTGAAAGCTGATCATGCAAATTACATATGGCGCTGCGCTTTTTGTGATGCATCAAAGAACGAACATTTTTTTCTGGAAGAGTAATGTTTTTTAGTAAATATTAATCCATGTAATATGCACATTTATGAATTTATAATCGATGACGGCACGGCTGGTTGGCGCTTATTTAGTGTCCTTATTATATTGACTTGCAAGCGGGTCCACCCTAAGTGGACTCGTCATTCATTAATGAACATGATCCTGACGTCATATGACCGGTACCCTTTATAAGGACCATAGATCTCATAGTCAGGGACAGATTCAGCACCTCAGGGAGCTTCATTATTGAAACTAAATAAAAAAATAAGCAATTACTGAGGACGACGGTTATTTTTTTGGCTACCCCAAACTGTAGTAAATTTACGCGAAGAGTTATTAGCTTAAGTAAATAATATAAATCTCATATGACAAACAATGGCATTTTTGTTAAAATGCAATTTGAATATGTTCAAACAACATTAGGAAATGTTCAGGGACGTAACACCGCCCTCAATCACAGCCAGACCCTCTTACATTTCACAAGACTCTCTGGACCTCTAAATTACGTGAATACGACACGTAATTTAGAGGTCAAGAAAGTAAGAGGGTCTGTGAAATGTGAAATAAGAGGGTCTGGCTGTGATTGAGGGCGGTGTTATTTGTGAAATGTAAGATCTGGTCTGTCTGTGATTGAGGGCGGTGTTATTGTGAAATGTAAGAGGGTCTGGCTGTGATTGAGGGCATTGAGTTTTATTTGTGAAATGTAAGAGGGTCTGGCTGTGATTGAGGGCGGTGTTATTTGTGAAATGTAACAGGGTCAGGCTGTGATTGAGGGTGGTGTTATTTGTGAAATGTAAGAGGGTCTGGCTGTGATTGAGGGCGGTGTTATTTGTGAAATGTAAGAGGGTCTGGCTGTGATTGAGGGCGGTGTTTATTGTGAAATGTAAGAGGGCTGTCTGAGGGCGGTGTTATTTGTGAAATGTAAGAGGGTCTGGCTGTGATTGAGGGCGGTGTTATTTGTGAAATGTAAGAGGGTCTGGCTGTGATTGAGGGCGGTGTTATTTGTGAAATGTAAGAGGGTCTGGCTGTGATTGAGGGCGGTGTTATTTGTGAAATGTAAGAGGGTCTGGCTGTGATTGAGGGCGGTGTTATATGTGAAATTAAGAGGATCTGGCTGTGATTGAGGGCGGTGTTATATGTGAAATGTAAGAGGGTGTGGCTGTGATTGAGGGCGGTGTTAATTGTGAAATGTAAGAGGGTCTGGCTGTGATTGAGGGCGGTGTTAGATGTTATATTCGGTTTAGTGTACCTTGGTGCGCTACTCTCCGTCTTCTTTTCCGCCAGGAGTGGAGCATCTTCTGTGATGGTCCTCAGCTTCAGGGACGCTTTCCTCGTCAGCCCGGTAGGTCCTGTGTCAATGCAACTAGATTCCTGGGTCGTGACCACTCGTGTTGTAGCCGTGTCATCGCCTCGAGCTTCCTGGCCTGGCTCACACCTGCAGGGTTCTGCTGAGTCAGCTGTATTGCGTTCGTGTGGGGCCAGCAGGCCTGATAGGTCCCCGTCGAGCGAGATATTATCCCATAGGGACTCTCGCCGTCCATCTGTCCCTAGGATCTGATCGCCCACACCGCGTTCGTCCTCACTACTGATCCGGTCCGCCATGACAGCCCACCTGGTATTGCTCTCATAGTCAGTTCGCTGCAACTGAAGTGATGAGTCATGTGTTGTGAAGCTGCGTCGAGGTGCTGTTGTTACTGTAGCCATTCAACCAACACATGGCGCACTCGACATCAATCAGGTCGTGTAAAACCCGCGGCAACATCACTTGTATATTGCCCTGTTAAGAGGGTCACGTGCTCACTAGTGATGTATTACCCGCAGCATACCTGTATATGGATATCGATTCAGGTTCAAATTTGGTCAAATCCTGGTTCTACTTGTAACCTCGTGACCTAAGCTTATGTAAAGACACCCACAGCACAAAAGTCAAGGCTGGGCTTTTTATCATTCCGGATTATAGTATTGAAGTTCTGCATCATAATTTGGTGTATTATCTATTTGGTATTTGGAAGAATCATGATGACCGGACACAAGGGCGAGTGGTGTTTGCAGGTTAGAATTCGGTTGACATATCCGTAGTCAATGTCTTATGTGTGTGTTTGCGAGTGTGTGTGTGTTTATAACTTTTCTTTCGACAATACACCAAGTAACACCTGCATCGATTTCTGTAGGGAGGATATTAAACGTTATGACTTAGAGAAAACATCGTTATTACAATGATCCAAATTCGATATGTTTATTTGTTGGTTACTGTAACACAGTGAAAACATGATATTGAAACGCTTTTTTTATTTTCATTAAACTACAATCAGTTGAAATACTCTTACTTGAAGATAAAACAATTTTTCAGTCCCGATTTCCCGAGTTATTTCCAAAGAGCTTACAGCTTTGCTGAGAGAACTCTCTCCTACTATCTACGCGGTGGGTATGTTAAAGGGTGAACTATGTGTCCATCGGCAGGTGGCGCTGCCATAAAATCAAGAAAAGCACATGTGACTGTTGACCCAGTGTCTCGGGGATCTACCCCTTGTGGTTTATGTATGCAGGCTCGTAGCCAGCATTTTTTAGTGGGGGGTGGGGGGGTCTTTTCCCCTCAATTGTGGACCGTTCTCCTGGCTCATACTGATGCGGCTATAAGACCATAATCAAAGGCACCATCGACACACGATATATCTATATATACACAAATGCGCTAGAGTAAGGCGGACCTTTCTGGGCAAAGTGGGCGGTTCGTTCGAACCCCTCGAACCCCCTCTGGCTACGGGCCTGGTATGAGATATGGAATTTTCTGATTGGTCCAGGCAGCAACGCCCCCGAATTGATAAAACAAATCCATGTGATTTCATGCTAGTCACTATCACAAGCAGATCACTGCACACGGGTGACGTGGTGTCAGATTTTGTCGGGCGGAGTTAACCCCTCAGCGTAGCTGTGAGACCTTTGCTATTACTCATTTCGATTCCATTTAGCTTCAAGCGAAAAACGTAATAAATACCCACTTTGTGATGAGCTTTTACATTCTAACAGCCATATTTTCCCAATATTCCACTTTGTCCTGTGCTTTGGGCTACATATGTTGCATGCTATTTTCCTATCTGCAGACAAGAAATGATACAATGTATGATCCAAAACTCACCTCATATGATGCACTGTTGTCATTTGTTTTCTTTTTTGGCATATAAAATAATCATGAATTTTTGGGCTCATCGGCCTAGGTTTTCCAACACATATTGTTTGCTGGTAAACTTTTTACGAACCATATTGACAAAATGAGTTAGCGAAATATATCTAATTCACATATTCGCTTTACCTTGTTGTGACCTTGAATATGAGAACAAGGTCAATGATCTCGCAAATGTAAGATATATATAATTGTACTCTTCTGAGAAATCGAAGTTCCAACTCCCTACTGGGATCCTATTTATCATGAGTTCTCGCTATTTCTTTGAAAGATAAATCTGGGGTTAAAGGTCATGATGACCTGATGTTTTGTTTTCAAAGAGATAATCACAAAAACAGACACCTTTTTCGATTTGCGTCATCAATGCCTGACGGAACGCCAGACACCAAAGCATAGGTATATGAAACAGAAGACCAAAAGAAAAAGATTTGGAAAAAATATTTTTTTCTTCATAACAATTCACTAATAAAAATAAATGATATATTCAATGAAATATTGCGTGCAGTAGTGATTTAGCTATGTAGATACAGATGTATGTTAATGTCTGTCCACGGGGCAGTAATGTGTCATATATCTCATTACTGGGGAAACGTTCACCCATGGGGTAATATTACACTATGACGGGCCTGAACAAATGAGTCTGAACTAAATCGACACACACAGCGATATAGCCGCTTACAATACCACCAACTCAGCGAAAGTCTTCCTCAAGCTCAGGAATATATTTCTGTGGCAAAGACGCTAGAAGGACTTCGATTTTCTGCAAGTTTGTCTGCTGTTCCATTCGGGTCTTGAGTTCCTTCTTGAAGTTGACGTGCTCGGTTTTGACACGGAGAGCCGAGCGCACGTACAGCAGTAGCTCCTCGACGGCATCATGAATCTGAGATATCAACGCCTCTACCTCCGGGTCAGAGGTCAGACTTAATGTTGTACTGTGACTAGATCCGTCTTTTTTTCCTAATAAGGCTTGTAATCGGTCACTTGTCTATTCCACCAATCAGAAAGCACCAAATCAACCATATAGATACATAGAGAACACAAAGGGTTTCCAGAGCAAGCACCTCAGCAGTGACCAGAAAAATACAGCGATATTTTGTATAGATTGACATTGCGGGGTTTGAAGATTGCTTCAAAGTCTGTAACTAACTTTCAGTTGGTTTTAAGTTGACCTACCTTCCTAATGCCGCCCACTGCAGTCATCATCACCTGCACCTGCGTGGCGTTGAAATCTTGTCCGGTTGTCTCCCCCCAACCCACCACCTTCTTCTCCAGCCATACAGCGCCCTCTAGCACCTCCAACAGTCTGTCAATCCGCATACAGCGCGCCATCTCCGCCAAGGTCACTTGAGTACCCTTCTCGTGGCGTCGCTTCATGGGGATGACGTAGTGGTCGGCGAGATTCTCGACCAGTCGTGCCTGGGTCCTCAGTGTCGTCGTCATCACTTCAATGGAAGCGTGGATGTCATAGAGAGGCTCTGGTGGCGGCGAAGGGGCGCGGAAGTTCTTCTGTACAGAAAAGGAGGGACTCATTCACTGACGTCACACGACAACGCAACACGATTCGATGGAAGTTATTAAGTACTATTCACATGAAGGCGACTGCGTCAATGCAAATGCGAAAGAGCTGTCGAAATACACTTACGTCGAAACCCATGGTAGCTCCAAGGGGACCAAATATCATATTCAAGCCCGAACTGAAATAAAAGTCAACATGTCAAGCAATGGAACAGACAATGGAACATGTCAAGAAATGGAATAAGGCAGATAATGTTACAAGCAATTCCATGGAACATTGTGTGACATGTCTCATATAGTGAGACATGTCGGATAATTAAACAAGACAAGCGATGGAACAACTGAAATAATGAAACAAGACAAGCGATGGAACAACTGAAATAATGAAACAAGACAAGCGATGGAACAACTGAAATAATGAAACAAGACAAGCGATGGAACAACTGAAATAATGAAACAAGACAAGCGATGGAACAACTGAAATAATGAAACAAGACAGGCGATGGAACAACTGAAATAATGAAACAAGACAAGCGATGGAACAACTGAAATAATGAAACAAGACAGGCGATGGAACAACTGAAATAATGAAACAAGACAAGCGAAGTCAGATAATGAAACAAGGAAGGCAATGGAACATGTCAAATAATGATAAGGTCAAACAACGGAGGAAATCAGACGATGGAAATCAGACGATGGAGTAAGGGAGATAACTAAAAGAATAATAAGGCTGACTCAGCGTAATGTGCGCTTTCTTTGTCTTTGTTGACAAGACCTGGCGTCTTGCAGCTCTTGTGGATTAGATTCATTACTAGCAATGACGATATTGTGAAACTCAATAACTGTTATGCAAGGTTTTATTGATAGATGTAGAAGGAAGTGACAACCACTCGTGATCGTAGAAGCCTTGGACAAACTGACCACACTTACTCGATTGTTGAACCCACGAGGTTCCACTTGTAAAGGTGCTATTACCAGGTTACAATAAACAGGCGTTTATGTATATATAACTTGATCTAATCCGTTCTGAATAAACACATCTTATTGGTACTGTGATGCGTCTGTGGATATCTAAGTGGTGAACATGCGTCTTGCGTCCCATGCGTACCTGTTAGGATCGGTGCGATTATGACGGTGGATTTCATCGATCTCGACGTTATCCCAGAGCGATTCCTGCTTGCGGACTTTGGTGTGTTGGGCTACACCGTCCACACAATCAAGCCCCAATAAATCCTCCTCTTCAGCTTCATCATTTGGGCTGCTTGAATCCCTTGTACGGACCATCTGGTCTATCAATAATACGTCCTCATTGGTCCCCGACGAATCAATGAACGCAAGGTTCTGCCCCGCGTCGTGAGTTAAACTACAAGCGCTGCTGACTTTCAAGGTCGACTGGTGTGGGGTTGTCGTGTGGACCCCTATGTCTTCATCGGTAGGGGCGCCATCTAAATCGGCAATATATACATATATATATATATATATATATATATATATATATATATATATATATATATATATATATATATATATATATATATATATATATATATATATATATATATATATATATATATATATAAATTATATATATATATGTGTTTATACATGATATGTATATATATATATAATGATGCATATACATATATGTATTTACATATGTATGTGCATATATATATATATGTATTATTATATATATACACGAACACATGTATATATATATATATCATATATATATATAGCACACACACACACACACATATGATATATATATATATATATATATATATATATATATATATATATATATATATATATATATATATATATATATATATATATATATATATATATATATATATATATATATATATATATATGCTTCAAGTCACACCTAACGTTCCCGATCGGACATCCACGTCTGTAGACGTCATTACCGACGGTACTTTTGCGAAATTATACGAGCCTTGCTCGGTTCCGTCCGTCTTCCGCTCGGTTCCGTCCGTCGTCCGCTCGGTTCCGTTCGTCGTCCGCTCTCCCTCTCTCGAATCTTTGCCAGCGTAGCTTGCCTCAATAATGTTCATCTCGTCCTCAGTAAGGATCAGATTCCACCCGGACCCCGATCTCTCCAAGCGTGCCTCAACGCTGTTTCTGTCGTCCGCCGTCTTCAACGACTCATCAATTGATAGCACGTCTAAACTGGGGTCGTACTTCCACTCTCCAGAGATTTGTCTTTGTATGCGATTAATCTGCATATCATTTAAACCAAAAACGATGTTAGCAGTGCTCAGTCTGTGGTCGGTCTTGGCTCTGGCGTGCATTGTGTCCCAGGGTACAGACGACAAGCTTCTCCACAGCAGCCGACAATACAACTGTAGGTGACGGGTCCCGAGTCCAAGATGTGTTTGTCGAGCAGCGCGGAACGCACCGAGCATCCCTCGTCAACTCATGCTTCCCGGTACGCGCCGTAATCCATTCAATCCATCCAAAATTAACAGGTGCGCTCACACGAGGCGTCCGTCCACAGAGAGAGAGAGAGAGCTAGAGAGAGAGAGCTTGGAGTGTTGTGGGCCGCGAATATGGTGTAATGCGGGAGATTATTATACATGTGAACTCGTCAACTGATGAGCAGTATGCGGGCTCTGACCTGTGCTTGGTTGTTAAAATATATCTGCAATCAACGCAGGTGATGGGCTACTCCACACCGCCATCATTGTCATAGCCAACATGTTATTGATCATCATCATCATCATCATCATCATCATCATCATCATCATCATCATCATCATCATCATCATCATCATCATCATCATCATCATCATCATCATCGATGACTACCCACTCGATGGAACTGTATGTCTCGCGATTAAGCTGTGGTGGGTATCAGATTTGTGACTGACTGATTGATAACGTAAATGGAGCCGTGTTTGGCTCCTCGGGTCACCCGCGGTCTCACATCTTGACTCGGCAGAGGTTGTGGACCCTTCGAGAGGACATACAGAATAATGAGCAATTTTGACGTCTGCATCATAACGTAGCATGAAGCGCAGCATCAAGAGAATGTCAATGTAATACGATCGCTCATAGAGAAACTACCACGCTCACTGCTGATTCATCCATTACCGTCCTCGCAAATCATGCTCACTGCTGATTCATCCATTACCGTCCACTCAAACCATGTTGGCTGCTGATTCATCCATAACCGTCCTCTCAAACCATGCTCACTGCTGATTCATCCATTACCGTCCTCTCAAACCATGCTCGCTGCTGATTCATCCATTACCGTCCTCTCGAACCATGTTGGCTGCTGATTCATCCATTACCGTCCTCTCAAACCATGTTGGCTGCTGATTCATCCATTACCGTCCTCTCAAACAATGTTGGCTGGTGATTTATCCATTACCGTCCTCTCAAACAATGTTGGCTGCTGATTCATCCATTACCGTCCTCTCAAACAATGTTGGCTGGTGATTTATCTATTACCGTCCTCTCAAACCATATTGGCTGCTGATTCATTAAAGACCGTCATCTCAAACCATGTTCCCTGCTGATTCTTCCACTACCGTCCTCTCAAACCATGTTGGCTGCTGATTCATCCACTACCGTCCTCTCAAACCATATTCATCCATTACCGTCCTCTCAAACCATGTTGGCTGCTGATTTATCCATTACCGTCCTCTCAAACCATGTTCCCTGCTGATTCTTCCACTACCGTCCTCTCAAACAATGTTGGCTGCCAATTCATCCATTACCGTCCTCTCAAACCATGTTGGCTCCTGATTTATCCATTACCGTCCTCTCAAACCATGTTCGCTGCTGATTCTTCCACTACCGTCCTCTCGCGTCGTTCACTCGCCGCCATTGTTATACCCAGCTTGATTGAATACGCCTGGTAAGTGATGCATGGACGATAAGCTAACTAACGGGAAGAGGCAGCTACGTTAGTGGTAGTATGAGCGATAATATAGAGGAAATGATGTGCCTACACTGGCACAGAGGAGGTATCTACCATTGGTAATGCTGTGGTCGCGGTGTCGCGTGTTCTGTTTATAAATAAACCCGACTGTTGGCTGTGTTGTTGTTGTTGTTGTGTGTTTGTCTACTTAACGTCAGAAATAGGCACAGTAATCAGACTGATCTACGTCAAAAAAATGCAACATACTTGGACTGTTTCATACGTCACTATGCATTCAATTCGGGCGAATTTGCATCAGAAATAAGCGCCATTCCGTGTCTGGCTGACGTCAGAAAAAAGGCGTCATACGCTGTATAATTTACGTCAAAATTAAACACTGCATTAGAATTAAGCACTTTCTACTGTCTACTTTACATCGCAGTTAGGCACTATACACTGTCTGAATTGCATCAGAATAACCGCTACGTGATGTCTGATTTACGTGGGAAATAGGCACTATTAGGTGATTTACGTGGAAAATAGGCACTATTAGGTGATTTACGTGGAAAATAGGCACTACTAGGTGGTTTACATCGGAAATAGGCACTACTAGATGATTTACGTCGGAAATAGGCACTACTAGGTGATTTACGTCGGAAATGGGCACTATTAGGTTATTTACGTCTGAAATAGGCACTATTGGGTGATTTACGTCGGAAATAAGCACTACTAGATGATTTACGTCGGAAATAAGCACTACTAGGTGATTTACGTGGTAAATATGCACTACTAGGTGATTTACGTCGGCAATAGGCACTATGAGGTGATTTACGTCGGAAATAGGCACTATTAGGTGATTTACGTCGGAAATAAGCTACTAGGTGATTTACGCGGAAATATGCACTACTAGGTGATTTACGTGGTAGGCATATGCGTAAATATGCACTACTAGGTGATTTACGTCGGCAATAGGCACTATGAGGTGATTTACGTCGGAAATAGGCACAATGAGTGATTTTCGTTGGAAATAGGCACTATTATGTGATTTTCGTTGGAAATAGGCGCTAATAGATGAATTATGTCGGAAGTAGGCACTATTATGTGATTTACGTGGGAAATAGGCACAGTAAAGGCGATTTACGTCAAACCCTGAGCCGGTAGACTACGCCAGAAGTCAACATTACAGGCGGTGTTATTCACGCTTACGATGCGCGTCCATTATTTGACTGCTGTGAATAACTTTTGCCTCGCAAAAAACCTTATATTAATTTGAAGCGCCGCGGAGAGAATTAAATTAATAGTTGACCAAGTTGGATAGTTGTCAGAGAATATTGAACAATAGTAACGCGACAAGGATGCAAGTCTGATGACCGCGGGGGTCCGCACCTCAGCAATGAAGATTGGATACATTTGTTGAATGCAACCCACGCTGCATTCGACATCAGCAGTTCTCACGACCGCGAACTGGGGCCGTTGGAAAACATTGTAAACTGGGTTCACGAGGCAGAAACAGGCGTTAGTAGCTATTCAGTCGAGAACCAAGGAAATGAAGCGCTCAAAAGGCAGACTGGATTCTGATGATGTAAACTAATACAGCAGGAGAGCAGGCGTGAGGATGGCGACCTGCGAATGAACTCACCTCATAGTGGCATGGAAAATCGGGGGAGTCATTTCACCATCGTGGACGTCATCATCGTTTTCGTCGTCGTCATCGTCCCTCAACGCGAGGACCCCCTGCAGCGCCGACACCGCGTGGCCATCCTCGGAATAATAGTCCTCGTCCTCGCTGGTCATCAGGGCA
Source organism: Urechis unicinctus (assembly GCA_034190875.2). Lineage (NCBI taxonomy): Eukaryota > Metazoa > Annelida > Polychaeta > Xenopneusta > Urechidae > Urechis > Urechis unicinctus. The sequence goes on along the minus strand of CM067346.1, from coordinate 57,942,324 downwards.
GCACTGAAAATATTGCTGTTGTTGACATTGGCCTCCAGATGACACCTGCGGATCACCTCCAACTCCATACTGAGCAGTGTGAAAATGTGTCTCTTGGTTGTTATATTATTTCTCCTGACTACCTCTTATCATCGACGTCACGGATCACAAGGCAGTGCTTTACCACCCCACAATGGCCTTTAATAGTTTATTGTCAGCGTTATTAGCTAATGTTGGTGTGACGAGACGCGCCTTGCCTTGCGCTGCTGTAGACCATCTATGTTGCTTGTTGCGTCGAGTCGATATGCTTTTATAGACGGCATATTCTTGATGAGTCACACAGGGAAACCTCGACTGGGGCGTAAAACCAAAGCGTTCCTTTGTCCTTGGTACGTGTCAATGAAAGAATGAATATGGCGTATCATTGTCTTGTGATGTCACATCAGTGATGTCACACTCGGCTGAGGGTCACTATGGAACACAATGACAACAAAACTACAGCCGCGACCAGCTGCCCGTCACCAGCTGCTGGTACAGTGGGAGGCTGACTCGGTGGAGGACGAGATGAGTCTGGCTCTAGGGCGGGGCTAATGATGTTCTCCTTCTATGTGTAGCTCCTCGTACAAATGGCTATTGTATTGTAATGTATACCCGATTGTATCGATGGCCAATGTCACCTGAACATGGTCGCCTATTTATGGCTGGGATAGAGTACTGTTGGGCGAGGCAAGGTATGGTGTGAATATTACGGGCGGGGTACAAGTAGGGGTAGGGACTCTTCGGTCAAGGTCCGCGCTAGATACAGCGGCAGGTGAGTCTGACGATCAATAGGACGACCCTCACCCGAATAGGTACCATGGAAACGGCCCCCGCTTTGGTGACATAGCATAGGCTTGGAATAAGTAAATATTACTATCCGATATCCGGTCAGCGTATGCACAGTTAGCCACGATCAGGTCAGGTAAATCCTGGAATATCCGGCTGGATAGATTCAATCTACGTTTATTCGTCGCCATTCAAGTGACCCTGCAGTGAGTGTGGCGTATGGACGGCGAGGAAGAGCTACATGCTTACCAGTCGAGTGGAATACATGGTCCGGTGTAATCACCGAACCTTATCTGGTTTAATCATCGAACCCTTTGTCTGGTGTAATCATAGAACCTTATCTGGTTTAATCATCGAACCCTTTGTCTGGTGTAATCATAGAACCTTATCTGGTTTAATCATCGAACCCTTTGTCTGGTGTAACCATCGAACCCTTAATCTGTGTAATCGCCGAACTCTTTATCTGATGTAATCGTTGAACCCTTTATTTAGTGTAGCTACCAAACCCTTTATCTGATGTTATCATCAAATCAGTTTACCTGGTGTAATCACCAAACCCTTTATTTGGTGTAATCGTCGAACCTTTTATCTGGTGTAATCACCAAATCCTTTATCTTGTGTAATCACCAAACCCTTTATCTGGTGTAATCATCGAACCCTTTATCTTGTGTAATCACCAAACCCTTTATCTGGTGTAATTACCAGACCCTTTATCTTGTGTTAATCACCAAACCCTTTATCTGGTGTAATCACCAGACCCTTTATCTTGTGTAATCACCAAACCCTTTATCTGGTGTAATCATCGAACCCTTTTTCTAGTGTAATCACCAAACCCATTTCATCGTAAAGCGCTGTGCGAATGCTTTTATTCATGCCCCTGAAACTTGGGACGGTCGACTTAATGATGGCAACAGGAACCAATTAGGTGGTACCCACCTTATGGATAATGTCACGTACAGTCACTCTAAATAGTTGATATTTTAACAAGCCAAGTCATCATGATCTCATCAGGCTAGCACGTCCACTAATGCCTATTCCCCCCCCCCCCTGCTTATCCATCCAGGACAGGCAATATCCATACTGCGTGCGCATCACTTAGATACGTGTGCTTTGCGGCGTGACGTAGCGTCATGAGACTTCCATCCCGCGCACGTGTGGTTTAACGCCTGCCATGTGACTGACACATGAGATGATGAAGTTGGAGGGGGGAGTTACACGCCGACCTTCGGTGTTCCTAATGGACCGGCCGCTGTATTGTGTGATATGTGGATGCACATCAGAGCGATAGCTGCGTAGTAAGACCGTACCCTGCAGTATGTCGGTGTTGCTAATGTCGATGACTCGGCGGGCTTCCGTCGACGATTGGAGCGGCCTCGTGTGACACGGCCACTCATGTTTTCTCGTAGCGTCAGCAGTAACCATTGAGTGACCTCGCAATTGATCACACTTGATACTTAAACGGTGCTGACATGGGGCTAGTTTGTTATGAGTCGCATATGTAACGGTGCTGCAATGATGTTTTTTTGTTATGAGTCGCATGACTCTTTTATGTAATGATGATGACTGATGGAGCCCTCTTCTGTTGAGGGATGTCCCAATACATTCCTTTTTATGCAAAGTTCCTACAAACTTAAGCTATTTTCGCGTTCACGGATCCTCAGAATTGTTCAAAAGGATTGATCCACCTAAGAGAAATTGGATTATATTACAGATTTTAAACAATATGATATCATTTAATGTGAAAATTCAAATAATGTACTAATCCATTACTTATTATATATTCACCCCAGAGAACTCACCATTATCACCATACAGATTTTAAACAATATGTATCATTGAATGTTAAAAATAGAAACAGCTTCATGACATGTCTGAATAGAAACAGCCTGTCATGATGTCTGAATAGAAACAGCCTGTCATGATGTCTGAATAGAAACAGCTTGTCATGATGTCTGAATGGAAACAGCCTGTCAAGATGTCTGAATAGAAACAGCCTGTCATGATGTCTGAATAGAAACAGCCTGGCATGATGTCTGAATAGAAACAGCTTGTCATGATGTCTGAATGGAAACAGCCTGTCAAGATGTCTGAATAGAAACAGCCTGTCATGATGTCTGAATAGAAACAGCTTGTCATGAAGTCTGAATAGAAACAGCCTGCCATGATGTAGCCGATCACATGACGACTTCAGCCAATCACCTCCCGCTGGTTGATTCTGGTAACCACAGTAACTGAACACCCGTGTTAACTTCTTTTAACGGCTGGTAACTGGTGACACTTGCCGATACATGCTGATCATCACAGGCAGCATCTCGCCAAGCTTATAACCACTGATAAACGTAGGTACCTTCCCATAACCCTCAATGAATCCTGATAACTGATAGCTGATAATTCGTATTAAACGTCGAAGATATTAAGAACTGTTAATAACCCCTCTTCACTGTTATAACTGCATAAAAGCGGTAATTTACACTGATAATAAGTGATACTACCAATGCTTATAATCATTAATAATAAGTGATAGCTGATCGAAGCTACTAATGAGGTCTGCTAAATGATGGCTGCTAGAAGCCACTGATAACTAATGATGGCTGCTCGTAGCTGCTTATATATAACGATGGCTGCTCACAGCCACTGATAACTTATGATGGCTGCTCGTAGCTGCTTATATATAACGATGGCTGCTAGAAGCCACTGATAACTAATGATGGCTGCTCGTAGCTGCTTATATATAACGATGGCTGCTCACAGCCACTGATAACTAATGATGGCTGCTCGTAGCTGCTTATATATAACGATGGCTGCTAGAAGCCACTGATAACTAATGATGGCTGCTTATATATAACGATAGCTGCTTATATATACGATGGCTGCTCACAGCCACTGATAACTTATGATGGCTGCTCGTAGCTGCTTATATATAACGATGGCTGCTCACAGCCACTGATAACTTATGATTCTCGTAGCTGCTTATATATAACGATGGCTGCTCACAGCCACTGATAACTTATGATGGCTGCTCGTAGCTGCTTATATATAACGATGGCTGCTCACAGCCACTGATAACTTATGATGGCTGCTCGTAGCTGCTTATATATAACGATGGCTGCTCACAGCCACTGATAACTTATGATGGCTGCTCGTAGCTGCTTATGTATAACGATGGCTGCTCACAACCACTGATAACTTATGATGGCTGCTCGTAGCTGCTTATATATAACGATGGATGCTCACAGTTACTGATAACTAATGATGGCTGCTCGTTGCTAGTTATATGTAATGATGGCTGCTCGTAGCAACTGATAACTGATGATGGCTGCTCGTAACTGCTTATATATAATGACGACTTCCCATTATCGCCTGCTCATAACCCCCTGCTATAAGCTGATAAAGAACAGTATCGACTTCTGGACTCGGATCGTGGCTGTATATCAGTGTTGTCATCTGTCAGCGGCCAGTAATACATAGACTCTATATTTTAATGCAATAACAGACAATGGGTTCGAAACATTTGTCTTCAACTTGGCCCCATTCATTGATCAGTCCTAACCACGCGCCATGAAATAATAAGCACTGCCGTCATTAGTCCACTTACATCAAGATACATCAACAGAAAAACCGATGCTTCTCCTCCAGTAGGTTGTATGTGGATAGCGATTTGGTGCAATTCATATTTTAATTTCTGTGTAGTTGCAATCACTCGCCTGTAAACCTTTCTTGATATTGGGAACACCAAACCATCGATATATTATTGATATCAGGGTCTTCAAAAACGGCCTTCGAACTTTGATTGTAAAAAAAGGCAAATGAGTGGTGACCGGGTTTCGTGACTACGCATGCGTAATTCCAACATCTTCAGGTATTACCAACCAAACTCCACCCGTTTTCAGCTTAGGACGTGCAGCAGCATGTACCATACAATGTGGCACATTTGGTTTGTTATTCGCGTCCCACCAAAAACAATGGCTCAGATTAGGGTCACAGTTTGGACTCGATTTTACCAAAATAATTTCTTGAAATAGTAGGGAATCGGTTCATCATTTCTTTTTCAATGTAAAATTTTGATGAAATGTACCTTTAAGGGGCAGAATTTGCTGGTGACTGGGTGTTTTATTTGGGGGCAATTGCTGATATCTGGCAGAGATGTTGAATACTTTTCTCGACTGAGAAATTATAATTGCAATGCTTGTACAACCTCCCTTAAAGAGGCGATTAAGTGCAATTCTCATTTCATTTTTGTATGGTTTCTAAAATGACACGATTATAACCATTTTTTTTTGTAAAAGGAGCACTAAATCGTCGATTATTTATAGATATTGGAGCCCTCAAAACAGATCTGGAACTTAGTTTCCACATGCTAAAGGGTAGAGAACGGGTCAACTAACTTCACACACGCCAATGCTGGTGATATCTGTGACACTCGCCAGTTTTTCAGCTTTGGGTGTCTAATAGCGTCTGTTACGTGCCATACCGTCAAGTAAGCAACAGGACAACACAAACGTCAAAAAAAGCCGCGGTCATCAATAAGACTCGATTTTACGGATACTTTTCCGAATGGAGTAGGGAATCATTCAGCGGATATTTTTCACAGCAAATTGTGACGATTTTTTTAATGAAATGATCATTCAAGTGCCGTTTTAGTTCGAACAAGTTGCCTTGACTGGATTTCGTCCGTCAACAGCACGGGCGACTAACATTGTAACATTGAGCCCCATTGAATCATTATGAATCTTTGTAGGCTGTTCAGGTCATGGGGGTCCCCATCATAAATTTGGCAAGTGGAAATCTTGAGCTCCCCTACATGAATACAGGACATGTATGGATATAGGAGCGCTCAAAGTTGCCTCTTTCAAACCTCATGATACGTATCCCTGTGGTTGAGGGCGCTACCGAGGCGATGCCGAATGAAGTATGGAGTTATAAGACACCCCGACAGCACAACCTAGACCGGAAACCCCTCTACAACCATTTAAAATTAAAGATGCATATTTCGGCGATTTTGTGCAATTTTTATTTTGTTTCCAATTTGTTTAGTTACAATGACTCATTGATAATAATCGACTAAGGCGCACTGAAAACAGCCTCCGAACTTTGTTTACAAAAATATTCAAATGAATAGCGAACTAAACCAGTAACTACGGATGGGCAAACAACCATTTTCTGGTACTGCCGCTCAAACTCCGCCCGTTATCAGCCTCGGACGTATTGTAAAGTCTGCTTTGTGCCATATTTGGGTTAAAATTCACTTCCCGTCAGAAATAAGAAAACTGACTTAACAAAGGCCATAAAAATTGCTGAAGGTCACCGATTAGATATCATTACTTAACCTAGTAAGGAATCGATCGTCGAAAAAATTTTCAGAACAGAATTTAGATTTTTTAAGAAATTTTAAGAAAGTGGCGCAGAACTGCGTTTAGCGTTCAGCGCAGCCAAACATATCCATTTTCATAACGGAATGACAAGAACGTTATGACATATTTGGGGACAGGGTCTGACAAAATGAAATCCAAAGAATCAAAGGTTTTTGTTTTTTTGGGGGTGGATTTCAACCTTAGAGCCACCGGATCGGAACTGATTGTAGGAAGAGAGCCTTGTGGCTACAAGCCCCTGACTGCCTTCATCAAATGACATAGTTTTACGCTTGTTTGTTTGCGTATATCATAACATGTTACAACAACTATGGTTCACTATTTCTACTCTTATAAGTCAATAGATATGTTATTTCTTTGATGTGTGTTCCTTACGTAAATCACTCAGCATTGTAGTCATACGACTATTGATTTTGAAAAAAATATACTTCATCACGTCGGATATCAGTTTGAGACATGCCTCACTGGACGTCCTCACGTAGCCCTCTCCACAGACACCCCGGTATTTCACTCTCTCACAGCTCCTTCACATGTGTATGTTTTAAAAGAACTCACTGAAAGGATTTCAAGCCACGCCCGAAAGCAAACTTGTTCTTTTGAACGACAGGGTTTAAGGTAAATAGGAACTTGGCTGGGGCCCGCCGACCGACTCGGTGTGGCCCTATGCACCTGAAGATCACTCGTAGCCAACACTCGTAGACCTTGCTTCGAGGGAGACGCGGGTAGCTGTTTTAAGTGGGGTCGTTGGGTGAGTTAAAGACAAAAAGATTGGATCGCTCCCAGGAAACTGTCATCGAGTCATTTTTAGTAGCGCTTGGTGCATAGACGCTTCAGGGCAGGATACCTAGTGGTCAATGCGAGCTGGGGTCGCCGCCATGTTGTGACAGAGTAACACGGCGAATGTGGATATGAAACTGCCACACCGCCTGGTGTTGTGTGGGGCATCCATACTAATATGTGTCTCACTGGTACACATCTCCCTCAGCACCTCCAGCCTCTCTCATCTCAACAATCTACCTGTACAGGTACAACATCCTGATGACGTCATCAGACCACTGGCACCCGGGGATGCTCAGCCGGCGGATGGTGACGACGAGACGTCGATGGAAGCGTCTTTAGGTGCTATTCGGGGACATCTGGCTGTTATGCGTAAAGAGCTGGAGTATATTAAGTCAACAAGTAACTTATCAAAGCAGTCTCGAGACAAACTTCTGTACGAGCGACTAGTCAATGACTCCTCGGGGCTGGGAAGTCATCATCTTGAGCGATTAGCACAAATGATCTCGTTCATTCACGATAACCAGACGTTATCGTCAGGGAAGCAGGGGACGAGCAAGCCCATCTCAGGCCCACAGGCCGGGGAGCCCGACCCGGTCAGCGAGGTCAACAAGGAAGATGAAAACCATGTTCACGTGAGGTCATTGACCAAACCACCTCCAGAAATAAAAGAGGATAACTTCGTAGTGAATGTGACACTGACCGCTGGTCAGTTGGAAGAGCTGACCGCAGCAGTCGTCCGAAGTAAGAAACGCCGACGCGGACATCGACGCCGGACGGCCGGTTTAGAAATCCACAAGTGAGTTTGCTGTCCACTTCTTACCTTTATGGAAATCATTTGGCGACTTAAGCCCATCAGATCCTCTATGGTAAATATATGTTTGTCGTGTAAAAATATTGTAACATCCCTCACAAAATGTCGTTAGTTTGTTGATCCGGCGCTCACTAGCTCAAACTCGTTTCATCGTCTCTCTGTGACAGTTGACCCTTGATGAATTAACATGAATTGGTGATGGAAATATGGATGCGAGCATGTATGTTGTGTGTGGCTGCAGAGGCAGCGCGGCGGCTTGGCAGGTATTCCATAATCACATCCGTCAACATGAGCTGTATGGAACGACTGACCACGTTATTGACGATCTATTGCACGACCTCGCCTACAAAACCATCGTCGGTCTTCATGAGATCGGTGACCTGGGAACTCAGCTCAAACTTGTATTCAAGTTGAATTACGGGGGACAAACCCTCTTCAAACCCATGAGGTGAATAGAAAGTACCCACAACATTTTAAAATTTTTTTTCTCTTTTCGAGTTCGTGATGCTTAGCCTCAATGTTTTCCCGTCAATTTTATTAAATTTTGTGTATATCAGTGATAGTATAGTATGCTAGTACAATAAATGGCGTGCTAGTGGTATAATATCATACAATGCACCCTTTTATAATTTGACTTCTTACATGTGGCTTGGACGAAGCCCCCTTTCCATCGCCGCTCCTGACCGGAGTAGGCGCTGCCTGACACACGGTGGTGAAGAGTCGCGATTTGGGCCCCTTTTCCCTCCTCTTCTCTTCAACTGTCTGTAGGTGACGTGTCAAGATCTGACCTCTCTTTCCCGCCCCTCCTATATTGGGTCCGTCTTGATACTGGGAGCCTCTTTCCATCCTCTTCTTCATACAGCCAGTCTTCAGTTGTATGTTAGAGCTAAGCCATTGTCGAGCCCGAGTGAAGACGTCGCTGGTCAAACTGTGTAGCTTCCCAGTCAAGGGATGGTTCAATCATTCAAATTCTCCATTGCTACTCACAATGTCAAAATTTTCTCTGGTCACTATCGCTTTCAAGTCCGGTGTCTTTGACGAGCAGCATCCAGTGCAGCGAGGCTGCTCGAGCGTAATCACATCGTAGCAATTCTTGACACCTGTATGTTTTACCAGGTAGGGTTCCTCCGATCACTTAAACACCCAGAAGGGCCCGGAATATCCCTAGCGTCTTAATGGTATTTGCAGATCTATTTGCACCGGGAATCACATGTGTACATTCATTACGACATTGTCGAACGAATTTCAGCTGTAGCGATTTACACTGTAGCACAGTAGCAATATATTGTTAGGTCTGGCATTCCCTGTTAACAGATCGACATTTCGGCGATTTGTTATAGATTTGTTGTTTTGTCCAGTCGCTAGAAAAACTCAAGGGTCCTCATTTCTTTCTATCATCCGATACAGAGCCACAAGATGATGTAAGATCATTAGCCGAGGTACGAACATCATCAGATATAAAACACCAGTTATGTAGAGTCAATAGCTGACAATAGATTTTGAACCGAGATGGAATTATTGACAACTGTGGAATAATTAGCCGATTAAGAACCGCTGGCTTAAATAATATAAAGAACCGTCAGTCTATGTTGATAGAGAACCATTTCCTGAAAGCGACCCGTTAGTTGATATCGAATCATCAGTAGTGGCGGAACCATTTACTAAGATAGAGCCGTCAGCTTATGTAGAACCATTAACAAATATAGAATCATTAGCATATATAAAATCACTAACAAATATAGAATCATTAGTTGATGGGGAAGTATTAGCTGACATAGAACCTTAAGCTGATTTAGAACCATTAGTTAATATAGAATTATTTATTGATTCAAATCATTAGTTAATATAGAATTATTTGTTGATTTAGAATTAGTAGCTGACATAGAGCCATTCTATGATATCGAGCCATTACCTCACATGGAAACATCAGCTGATATATAATCAGTAGCTGATTTAGAATCATTAGCCGATATAGATCTCTCTCTCATAATTGACCAATCTTTGAACTTGTCCATCGATATCATGCGAGCGATCCAGTTTGATTATTTCCCTTATTGTCACACTTTTTATGTATGTTTTAACCCTTGTCTGGGTCAAGTCGCAATCAATGCACAGGTGACTCGGACCTCGATCGGTCAAACGCTATCTCCCCACTATACCCCGGGCCACTATACCACTAACCCACATCACCACACGCAACAATTTAAATAATTTCAGAATTACGATCCTTCTTGAATTTAAACAAATTTAATGATATCGTTCATTGTTTTCAGGATCACCAAAGACACAGAGGCTAACCCCAATCATTACATGTATGATGACATGGAGCGCCACCACGCGGAGATAGCCGCCTTCCACTTAGACAGGTCGCGGGCGTTGTTCTCGCAATGTTCCCTTACCGAGATTGCGTAGCTGTACCTCCCGAGTTCTACGACTGCAAATCATACATGTTCGTTCAGTAAATGAAGTCTCTTGATGAGGAAACCTTCGCTAATTGGTTGTTGTTCTGATCTTCCAGGGTTCTGAACTTTCGAAGAGTACCACCAGTGGCAGGGCGATATATTAATATAACCCATGATATTTATAGATATGCGTCCAGAAAACTGAAGTCCACTTTCTTCAGGTCACCCGGTAAGTGTCGTGATTAATGACACGCAGGTCATCCAGTTGGTCGATAATGAAGTATAAGGATGAGTCTCAGTATTAATCGGAAAACATAGGACGCAAGGAATAACCAAAGTAATATATATGTCTGCTGTGTTGTTCCCATGGCGACAGCAAACAACATGTGTTTCCATGGTGTCTGTGACCAGTATTGTGACTCTGGACACGCTGTTTGTGGCCATCCTTACGTCATCGAAGGCTCCATGGCCGTATGGCTGCCGGAAGACCGCCGCGTCCAGCGTAAACACTGGGAGAACCCCTGGGCACAGTCATATTCACACAAAAGACAGGCCGAATGGGAGCACAACGAGGCCTACTGCGACAGCGTCAAGAACCAATCTGTGTTTCAAAACGGCCGACGACTGATGGATCTCATGGACATTGGAATATTTGACTTCCTGACAGGTAGCATTATATCCTAATGCGCTGTGTGGGATAAAATAGATCGTTATCTTTCTCTAGATATCGATATAGGTTATCTTTGAGTGAGCCAAAGTGATTCGTATATCGTGATAATGGTCTTGGGCATGGTAGATGCCACTAACGAATGATTTGTGTGTATGCAGGCAACAAGGACAGACATCATTATCATACGTTTGACAATTTCGGAAACTTCACATTCACTCTGTTGTTTGACAACGGACGAGGGTAAAGTATAGCTTTAAACTCTTTGATGTGATGTCGTGTGGTTTGGTGTGATGTCGTGTGGTTTGGTGTGGTTTGGTGTGATGTCGTGTGGTTTGGTGTGATGTCGTGTGGTTTGGTAAGATGTAGTGGTGTGTATTGTGACGTGATGTAGTATTCTGCTGTGTGGTGTTACTACAAGCTCAAAGTTAAAGGTGAAAATAAGATACACAGCGAATAGTGCCAACTGTGTGTATTGGTGAGGTGTCTGTCGTCAGATTTGGTCGGCCGCGTCACGATGAAGTCGGTCTGATCGCTCCTGTACGACAGTGTTGTCACATCCGCGCCTCTACCCTAAAGAGGCTTCTCCTGCTCCACAGCGGACCTCATAAGCTGAGTGCCCTCATGAGGATCTCCCTCCAAAACGACTTCCTAGCGCCCGTCCTAAACGAGCACCACCTGGCGGCGCTCGACAGGCGCTTGGCTTACATCTTGCATATTGTACACGAGTGTGGCACGAAGAATGGCTTTGATTATGTAATAGTTGAAGATGGGTTCTAGAGGAATGGAAGATGGGTTCTAAGGGAGTGGATGCAGGGTTCTGAGTGAGTGGATGCAGGGTTCCGAGTGACTGGATTGTTGGTTCTGAGGTGTAGATGATTGTTTTGTGGATCCGGGTGAGTGGATGACGGCTGTTACGGAGCGGACCAGGTGGGTAAGGGGAGGGTGGGGGGGGGGGGGGGTGGATGGCGGTTGTGAGGAAGGGGTGCTCTGTTGGTGAAGTTATTCCACATTGGCAGAGTATGTTATGGTGATGTGATTATTGACTTACCCATCACAACCCAATCAGTCATCATAACGCGCTGATTCGTTTGACAATCGTTAGGGGGAGACGCTACGTGTAAGATGTACCATCGACTCGTAACGGTGGTCTATACCGTGTTGTCTTCCATTTCATACCACCTATTACCTTCACTCATAGATTAGCAAGCGTATCTGTGATCAGCTGTGGATAGAAAATAAATACCGCTCTTGATAGGAATGTGAAAAACAATAAAACGAACAAATTGAACGTTACCCTTTACTGTTCGCTAATGCCATGTAGAAACGAACAAATAGCAGTTCAGCTTCGGTTAATGGGGAGATCTGTCAGAAAGAAGCATGATGGTGGTTATGCAACAAGCAATCTTATGCAACAGATTGGAACTTATAGACCGACCAACAAAGCAGTATTTATTATTTTCAAAATGAGATAACTAGTGATATCCATGATAAATAAAGAAACCCCTAATAACTACGTTCAATTATCATATCAATCATTCTGCAACTAATAGACAAAGAATTGGGGATCAATCGGTCGTTTGTATGCCCAGAAGAGTAGACCTTGCTGTGCAGGAAGAAGACAAACTAATTAGATTAAAGAAAAATATGCTATTAATAACATTGATAAACAGAAAATGTTGACGGAGCTGTTCGGTTTGACTCGGTTTGCAGTCTCCATTCTTCTTGACAATAGTCAGATCAGCACATTCGATTAGAATGAGTTGAATACAGTAGGGGCTGTTACATGAAATGCATTCACGAATGGGCTCATTCCTTGTCAAGGCATTCGTCCTCGCCAGTACTGCTCGTTAGTGACACATTGCTTTTCGACGCTCCAGAAATCCGCCTCATCTCCTACAACGCGTTACTCATGCAGTCATGGTCGTGCAGATACTGGCAGATTTGACAGTACTGATCTACTGTATAACCCGTACAGTCCACAGATTTCATCTTTCGAATATAACCATTGAAGAGGTCATCATTGTCGGAAATGGTTCTCAGCTGCTGAGTGGAGTGGCATCATCTCGAGCATCTCGTCGGGCGGGAAAGTCGCTGAGTAACCCATGACAACGGGGATTATATTGATGTCATTTAGTAACAGACCCGTGAGTTTCTCTGTTGTGTAGTTCGCGCAAAAGCTATTCACAAAAGCGAGGTAGAACTTGTATATTCCACCGAGAGTTTCTTGTTCGCATGAGTATTTAATCAAAACTGGCAGATCTGTTTGCTTGCTCATGTCAGAGGATCAGAGGCGCCGTATATGTCAACATCAATATACTTACTGCATTCACGAGCGCAGTCCTCGCGTTTGTTACGTATCTCTCACAGTGACTGACATACCATGGTCTACTCGTCGTTTGGTTCTAGGCGAAATTGATTCCATCGAACATCTACGGCAAACAATTAGACTTATCACATAAAAATTTGGATGATCAATGATTAAATGCACATTTAAAAAGGAACGCTCAAACCTCAGTAGTCTGATAGCTGTATGGGCCAATACGGCTTTATAATTTGGATACCACCACCATCATCATCAATAGTTTTACCCAACCGTGTGCGCACAAACCCATCCAACAGAAAAAGTTTGTGACGCTGAGACTTTCTACAAAATTTGTGGCCAAACGTGGGGTGATATCGAGGGTGCTTTTAATCGCTGTATGTTGCATGGTTGTACTCTTAGGGAGTTGTACCAAAGATCTTGTTATAATCTTATTATAACAAGATCTTTGGTTGTACCAAGTATTTTCAGTTTGATTATACATATTGTGTTTGTAATGATAACGCTGATATGGGACACTACAATATACACAGCCGCCAGAACGTGTCTCCCTTAACACACAGCTGCTCGTCGGCTTATGCAGGTTGATATCAAATCTGCAGGTGGCTTCTTTACAGACCTCAGGGTTTACAAACAAATAATACTTCATCCATTGCATCGGCTTCAGTAGCGATTTCTTACCAGAAGACAGAGGGTGCTGGATTACTTACAGTGGCCTGTCATGGAACAAGTTTCTGAACTTCGTTTCACAGTGCTGCATACATGCTGACGCCACGCTTCCGATCGCCGAACTGCCTCTCAAGAATGGACTTTCGTTTATTTCTGCCCTTTTTGGGTACAAGCATGAAAGGAACTAAACCACAAACTAACATTATTCTTAATCAAAACTAAATTATCACTTTCGACACTGATCGCCTGAAACTCAATTGAACTTGCATATTTCTTACAAAAAGTGTTGTGTTCTGTCAGGATGTGTCTGAATCGACAACAAAATAGGTGGTTGTTCTGTTAGACCAACAAGGTGATAGAACCTGACGTTGGTCTGTTTAGCTACATATAGGGATCAATGCATTTGCATTGTCAACGATCGTTGGGAAATCCCGGGAGGAAATCTCGACATACTCAAACAAAATATATATCAAACCCGTTGTATAGATGGTAAAGAAAAACATGCTCCGTCGTACAGCACGAATCCTCACCAAAAAAACCGTCGTACAGACTGGAGCTGAAAACATACCCCGTCGTTCAAGTACCAAGGCCAACAAAACCCGTCGTACAAGCCGAGAAGCCGAAAAAAACATCGCACAGCACATGTAACTCTATACACTTAAATGGTAATTAACTTTCTTTCTCTACCTTTCATTCATTTTGTTCAAACTGTTTCGTAAGACTAAGACACAAGCTTAAACTCACAAGGGAGGTTGTAATCTTTCAGGTCACTCAGGTAACTCAGTCCTCGGGGTATCCCGTCATAATGTTTAACAAAGCCCTGACAAGTATATTGTGTATCGGATAATTATATTCCACGATTTCCGTTTCCGCTGTCAATGCTGTCTGGAATATTCGAGTTCTGTCACGGAATGTCCTAGTTTCCCATGCGATATACATATATAAAGCCGTCAAACAGATACATTAGTTCCTCTACCAATTATCCTTACTATTTTGATTCATAACACATGGCTAAGTGGGGTGAAGGTGATCCGCGTTGGATTGTCGAGGAGCGCGCCGATGCTACAAATGTGAACAACTGGCACTGGTAAGTACTAAGTAGGGCTTAGACACCGGCTTGTGTGCTCTCGCTTGTGTTGCTGAAAAAACATACTTTGTTTGGTGTGATATTGTCAATACAACTAATAGGGGGCCGTGGATGCGTCTGGTGTCACTAAAGTCTAACCTGTCGCCTGGCAAATGGCTAATGAACCGGCGAAAATTGTAAATATTGGGAGAAAGACGAAAGAGATTCTTGGGTTTATTTTCATTTTTGAGGGGGTACTTGAATGTATATTATATATGAATTTATTACTGGACCAAGGACCTGTGAACAATAACAAAGAAAAGTTTACTGGATGTCCAACAGGTCCGGTAAACCTTCACAATATCTGGTTAAAGTTACGTAAATTCCCTGGAGAAAACCAATTGAAGGATACATTCTGCTCATCATCAAAGAAGGTCCTAATTTTTCTTAATGTAAAATATGTCAGTTTTTCTTGATCTTTTCAGGACAGAAAAAAATGCATCTGGGTGGTCAAAGGAAAAGGTGAAGACATTGATAGAGGGGCTTCAGATTGAAAATGAAGAATGTAAGTATGTTACCAGTGAGAATTTATAATCCCGATCTTGGTGTCATGAATGTGATTGATTCCTCTTGTTCTATACAGACAGCTGTAAAATCACAGAAGTTCAGATGGATGGCGAGGCCAGTGCAAATAACCGAAAAGCCAAACTCATATTCTTCTATGAGTGGGATGTTAAGCTAGAATGGACAGGTCAGTGCTGCTACAATGATTATCCCTGCTACAATGCTGTGATCAATGTAATGTAATGATTTCCATAGTGAAGCAACCTTAACTGATACACTGAAATTAAGTTACTTGTGTTAGGAGATCTATAAAGTTATTTTATTGCTTCTGTGTCTTACTCAATTGAATTATGCTCTGTATATTGTAGTCAATTATTTCCATTGATCATAAACATCATCTGTGTAAAGGCCCTCCCTGGACATACCTGTTTGTGTGAAAAGAACTATTTTGATGTGTAACTCAATTGTAATGTGTCTTGTCCCACATGCAGGTGAAGTGTTTACTTCTGGAAAGACTTATAAAGGGAAGGTAGCCATCCCTAACTTGAGTGATGAGAATGATGCTGATGATCTCGACATAGAAGTGACCATCACAAGCGACAAAGATGAAGCTTATAAGGTGAAGGAATACATGAGGAAAGAAGGGAGTCCAGTCATTCGAGAAAAGCTTGCTAAGTACATTAAGGACCTGAGGACAGGTGGGAGCAAAGTTTACAAGGGAATGTCCACCTATGACCATCAATCATTGATAACTGTTGGGTTAAACAAGTTGGTGACTTATTACTTTGTCATTGCTTATAGAGTTCAGCCAAGGTATGATTCTAGCAAAGGACACGTCAGACAAAGGGAAAGACAAGGAGAACACGCCTAATGCCAAGGCTCCCATTCAGGTACAATGTCAATTGTTACTTAACTAAACAACCATACTAGAGTTCTTATTGATGTAAGTACTTACTGTCCAAAGTATGTAACTTTCTAGGCCTGGTCCCTTATAGACACAAACCATTCTCTCCCTCCTTGTCCATGAAATTATAACGTTTGATCTACTAGTAATTGCTTGGTTAAATGTAACCCATAAACCATTGTTGGTTTTTGTTTTGTTTAGAACAACGCTAAAAAGCAGATGGCACAACCTGTTGTACAAGAATGTGGTCCATCTGTTGGGGTCAAAATAAAGTGCAAGCGCTTCAACGACAAACAGCAGTTCCAATGCAGAGCTTCCGAGTTGTATCGGGCGCTCACAGACAAAGAGGCAAGTATCATGCCACATGCCCAATTGTAATGGATCCAGCTGCTCATTGCATGTTGTAACCTGAAGGTTATCCTCACTCAGTTCTTTACATAATGAACATTATTTGGAACACAGATGGTGATGGCTTTCACACGAGGTGGTGTGGGGCAATTTGAAGCAGAGAAAGGCGGCAGATTCTCTTTATTTGGTGAAAATGTCAGGGGAGAATTTACGGACTTAGTAAGTTTAGTTATTTGTTTCTAGTTAATTGAATTATCTTTGTGTATAGAATACAAAGGATAAGTATCTCATGAAACTGAGGTTCATTTCAGTATGGCATAAGTAAATATGCCACATACATATAAAATAGCCATGCATTGAAATATATTTAATATGCTGCTTGGTTTCAGGTTATGGATAAAAAAATTGTTATGAGATGGAGATTTAAAACATGGCCAGATGAGCATTTCTCTACAGTCACTATTGACCTTAGCCAGCAAGACTCGTACACAGAACTCTCCCTCACACAAACAGGCATTCCCGAGGTTGAATGGGAACGCACAAGACAAGGATGGCACACCTACTACTGGCAAAGCATCAAACAAACATTTGGCTTTGGTGCAAATCTTTTCTGATCAAATTCATTTGGTCATATTATAGTAGGTAATTGTGTCATCTTTTGTCATGGATTCTCTTTTGACGTTAATTTATTGTGAGAATGCATCGTGTTCGTGTTGATAACAAAGTGCTAGTAGACAAACTGATCATTTGTTGACTACAGTAACTCGTCGTCAGCTTCTGCTTGTCAAGTGCTTCATACCTCAATTATCATATAATGTCAGATGTCACCAAGCGTCCATAGTGAACCATACATCGTTGCCGGGATATATAACCACTAACTCATTGGCAGTTTGATATTGTCTGTATTACCATCATTTCATTTCCGTATATTACAAATATTTGTATTAAAATTTCAGGAATATCCTCCTGAGTTAATATTCTATATGCTTGTGTTGTTACATGTATTTCATTATTTAATTTCAGTGAGTTTGTACCAATTTCCGAGAAATGAACCCGCAGTATTAGTCTTTCTTTTTTTCCTCGAGGTCAGCAAATGTAATATCACAATCTGGTAGAGCCTTCTGGAGTCCTGACAAACTGCCTTTTTTATCCATGACACCAGGTAGATCCCTCAAGAACAGCACTCTTAATAAACTGCAATTCATACAATTATTTCCTATCAGCAAGCAGTTGCATCTCATAGTGAAATTATTAACATGTGTAGTCGATACACTAGGTCCTGGCTTCTTACCTCAAGTTGTGAAGAGAGCCGAGCCCTTTATCCGACACATTACCACAGCTTGTAATTTCCAGGTGCTCCAAGCTGTCTTTTAGATGGCTTAATTCTCTGAGACAACTGTCCTCAAAATTTGCACAGTAGTGAAAGCGTATTTTCTTCACATATTTGCAACCTTCTGGAAATTTGAAAAAAGTAGATAAAATCTTTGTCCATAAATACCATATCTTACCTTTAATAAGCGCTGTATCAATTCGAGCACCCCCTCCCAATCTCGCCTATGTGTTAGTTATGTGCGTCCATCAAAGCTTACAACCAGCTCTGCATATGGTCTCTTAGAGATTTATTGGCCTTGACTGTCATAGTCAGTAGACACAAGTGAGTCCCACTATGAATCACCGACACAGCGCTCATTGACTAGCAATGCATGAATGGTGTCACCCAATGTTCCGTACATATCTTTCATTGGACTATGACTTTCCTTTGACATTCTCTGTGAAAGGTCTTGTTTGGGTGGGGACCACTTTCCGGCAAGTAAAATTTGAGATTTCCAATAAGCTTCACCACCCGCTGACATCACCCCATCAGTGTCGCACTACATTATTTTTACAGTCACGTACCCCATGCTGTGTTATGGTAGCGCTGTTAGATAAATTGCTGTGGTTTGTTGTGTGTCACCCATGTCACACAAAATTGCTCCTTGGCATTTCCCCTAGTATGCTGCGCTTCTTGAAGGTAGAATACGGTATGTAGAGCAAGATCTATTGAGATATGATGTTAATTGTTGACTATTTCTTATTAATTTCATACATTGTTTATACAGACATGAACTAACCAAAATGGGAAAAACCTATCCCCATCACAGCTGCATTGTCCCCATTTACTTCTTCAATCTTAAATCTGCTGAAACTTCCTGTGGGTAAACTATTGTAGTCGGTATGAAATGTGTCAGAGTCTACCCAACGCACATGAGCACCACACCTCAGGAGCCATTCTGCACAAGCTCGATCTGGCCCAACTTCCTTAATCCTCTCTTTGTCAGGTCTAGCAAAGTACGTAATAAAATATCATTTGTATTATTATCAAGATTGATTTCATAAGGTAGCTGGAACTGTTCACATGTGAACATCATATTTGGCATGAAATTGTGTGTGGTTAATTCAAAAATATACCGAGCAAAATGCACTGACTTGTTAAAAACCACATTGAGCATTTGCCACAAGCCCCGTTTTGGCAACAGAGAAGCATTTGGAAACTGACATGCCAGCCTTCTCAGAGACCCATTGATGACAGCTTGATGGACCTGTATGGAAAAACAATGCATCCTATATTATGTGCACATCTACATTTACACTTCTAATGTATCAAAATCCCTAGCTACCTACTGTTACTAGTTAAGAGAACAACAAATAAATCCTGGGCAAAATGGTTTATAAAACTTACTTCAGGCATACCTAAGAATATACAAACCACAAAGATGATGTTGCATTTCAATGTCCTAATAATGAGAGAAAGGCACAATACCCATGATGGATTTTCCATAAAATCTTGTGTATGAGATGTCTCTATGTATAAGATTTACCCCTCTCTTTGGCAAGTGATTTATGGGTAAAAAATGTGCGATTTCTACAAGAGATTTTACAGTAGATATATTTGATACAAAAGTGTACATTAATGATTATAAGCAACAAATGTCCCACATAATTGCAAAGGCCTAGCCTAAAGCTCATGACCATATACACTATGATGTCGAGACTCGAAGAGGAATTATAGAGGGAGTCCAGTCTTAGCTATTTGATGGTCTTTCGAGTAATCCCTCGGGCCCCAGCGGTGATGGACCACTCTTTACACTCCAGGCCGTCCACATCATTGGCATAAAATAATAGGAATGGAAAGGGGAAATCTGATTAAAGTAGATACATTTGAGAAAAGAGTAGGTAACAGGGATGTGATTGCCCTGGCAGCTGAAGGGCTGAAATAATTTCGGCGAGGGGTTTGGGGGCCGCTCAAGGCCCCCAATGGGGGTCAAAGGGGGCGAAGAAATGTTCCCTGGAGCCATCGGATCCGCGGAAATCCGCGAACAAATCACATCCCTGAGGTAAGAGGAATATAGAAGCTGAAGCCTCACTCAGCCTAGCCGTGCAAGACGTTTATTAACGTCGTGCAAAGAGCGTAACCGAATGCGCGTGAACGATACATGAGTTCCAATTATACACCATAATTACACAAATGTACATATGAAGAATAATTTTTCACATAAATGAATGTTTATTAACAAGTTGAGATTTAATCCGGCCACACAAATTCTGAAAAGTTCATGTTTATTTTGAACGACTAGATCGGTTTCTACGCGCATGCGCAGACAAGGTTCCTCGCAAGCGAACTTTTTCTTTCTGAATTTTATTATTTGAGTATATGTGTCATTTTGTCAATGATTATCTTTTGGAAATATCTACTTTGAAGGGCGATATGTATTCAACGATATCACATTGACATTTAAAAAAAGATAACACTTATTGATTCCCGTAGTCTGGAGGGGGCACTTGGCCTTGTCCTACGTAGGGTTGTGCCCTGGGATCTCAAAAACCTGTACCCGTCATACAAGGTAGAAATGGCAAGAGCATACCCCATCCTACAATTATGAGGTCAACAAAACCCGTCGGGAGGCCGAAAAAAAACCTACCCCGACACATGTATACTACCTCTATATACTTAAGTGCCCCCTCCTCCGGGACCTGCAGCCACATGGCGAGTGAAAATGAAACTGCGTAATGTGACGTCATATCTCCAAAACTGGGGCTGCCGTGAATGAAAGTTGTGATTCTAAATGTTCATTTGACAATTGCTAAATAATCACGAGCCAGTGGATAACCAAAATAGTGCGGAGAAGCGGATATTCATCTCATTTGTCGACATATATATTTACGTAAGTACACAACTTGGTGGTAAGCCGCGGAGACGCGAAATAAAAAAAATTGCCACACGACCCACATATCCTCACTCACGACGGTATATATTTATATTACCGTCGTTCGCGGCTACACTCAGCCTCAACTCAAGTCAAGGACGTTGATTTGAGCATTGATCAAGTGGAATGACAATATATAATGAAGTGCGGCTAACATCTCTAGGAAGCCTATCATTCACTGCCCTGTCCTAGGTTTAAATTGGAATTCAAACTTGCCATTTTCAACAGTTCCAAATATGATTTCAAACAAACTTTAAAGAGTTGGTAGCATTTTCCGTCGCAGACGATTTGACAACCGGATGTAACAGACGTCAAACATATCCGACTAAAGTAAATTCTTAGGTTTTTCGTAATTGTGAACGTTATGATAAAACCGTTAGAAAAATTGTTTCTTCACAGACCACAGCAACTGATATATTTGCAATTGATAAACATCTTCTTGATTTGATGATGTTGATGCACAACTTTTCAAATATTTCATCGTCCATAAAATGAGACAAAACTTTTGCTTGATTCATACAAATGAGATCAATCTTTTTCTTGATAATAAAACAGTTACATGAGCACATTCACATTCAGGCATTTTAAACCATAATTAAAGGCATATGATAAATTTATATTGCACTTTTATGATTTACATGAATCAACATGGAGAATCATCATCATCTTAAAATGTTGATTAAAAGGAATGACAACGAAAAATATAAATGGGAATATCTATATTGATTGAGAAATACTCCTGGTAAGTCAAATAAAAACAAAAGTTGTAGTTTCATTAAAAAATCAACAATAAAACTTTGTCTGAATAAAAGACCCACAGATTTAAAATGGACCAACATAATCAACATAAATTAAAAACAATATGAAACTGTTTAAGGTCACAGACACTAGCTGCAGCAAAATACACTTAAATAAATATACAACGAATAGCATAACAAATAGCATAATATATCTACCATACATAATCAAAGATTGAAGTTATCGAGACATTTCACAATCCAATATTTCACCCCAAGTATTGGTATCAAAAGAACACATCAATATAAGAGGGATCTCAGCTCTAGTTATGTTGCTGAATTCACCACGAAGCCATTCCTTTTTCACAAAACTTTTTCCATAATTGTTTATGAAGATTTCCTGAAAGCAGAATGCAAATGCATATAGAACAATGACAGATTGCTTAATGGATTGACATACATGAAAATACTAAGGTAACATCTATGGCTAATTTTATCCGCACCACCATCATTTCAGGATCAACAAAGTCGACTTGGTTTCACTTTAACATTTATATTTTGTCATACATATACCTGGTAGACCCAAGTCATGTGGCCAGTATTGTAACAACAATGACTTAAAGCATCCATGACAATCAGAATTTCAAATAAAGTTTATTTACTTATCTTTTTGTTATTTGACAAACAACAAACCTTCCATGGAAGTCCCTGTTTCGCATCTTGGGAAACATATCTCGAGCAGCAGTGACTCTTACATAGAGATTTCCATATCCATCCACAATGTACTATCAAGTGATTCCATGTTTTATTCACCAGAAGACAATGATACACATCTCGAGGCGATAGCTTCATTACAATGCTTACACATACCTCGGGTGGTAGAGTACAAAGTGGATCCATTTTCTTAACCAGAGGACAACGTTCTGTTTTTATATCAGAAACCGTGTTTAGTTGACAGTGAAGCACATGGAAATGTTTGTCAACAAAGAGTCAGACGACATGTTTAAATGACAGAACGTCTAAAAGGAAGACAGCTTTTTTCTGTGGTGTTTGGGGGAAAAAACAGGCACCGCCATAGAGTTATGAGAAATACGGTTCTCAGTAGACTTGCCAAAAACTTTAGACCTCACATGTGCTGATACGTCCAGTTTAAATATCCAGTTATCAGATAGACTGAGTATATTTGTTGCGACACGCCCCGAAATTATTTATGTTGATATGAAGCGTCATAATGTCACAAAAGCTGTCATTGGCTAAAACAATTTTGTCCAATGGAAAGGTGTGTAACAAATTAAGACAGGACTGAGCACAATTCTACGAATTTGGAAATGGACACAAAGTCTGGCTGGTCTGAAACTCTCAAGAGTTATATCGAACGTAAACGTACGCTTGCGAAAATTGTTTGTACACTAATTATCCCATAGCATATATTTTATGCCTTTCAGCGGGGTCGGGTAGATGGTAGGCAGGTAGGGGATAGGATAGTCTGACATCCAGGCCTACCTACTATTGACTCTCTCTTTGCAGGTTAGATCTGGCGATTGACCAAATGAAAAGGCCGTGGCTATTTGTAAGGCAGCCGCATGAATAAGACAAGGTGCACGGTCACCGTGTACATAGCGCACGAAATTCTACTGTGTGCACGGTCACCGTGTACTTGGGGCATGCATGTTTTTGCTATTTTCCTACATACAAACCATCAGATGCTGCCATTGGGGTTAATCTGTTAATGATGTTGATGCATCTACCATTGTTAAACTGGAAACTTTGATGCCATCATCAGGGGCATGGTACCTTTCTTCAACAGATAACAAGATAGAGATACACCACGCTTATAACAGTGTTAAAAGGGGCACAGAAATATAGTGCATATTAAAGTTATTTTTGGTTTACTGTGACGTTCTCTATATTACCGTTTTGCCTCAGCTTATTTACCTACTCCTCTCTCCTGTCTAACAACCCTCTTGTCTCCTTCCTCGTGTATTTCCCTTATATGTTCATAGGTCATTACTCCTAGGTGACTGGATGCTGAGGTGTTGGAGTTGTTGCAGCAAGGTATAAATTGTAACAGCTAACCGGCTACAGATCAAAGACACTGTTCGTTTGGGATGGGAAGAAGGGTTGTTGGCACTTTTTCTTGTTGCGGCTGTTATGTTATGTAAGCATAGTTCATCTAATAATCCTGCCATGACCATAGATTCTGTAATCGTATAGATTCTATATTGTTTCAATATTTGAGCTTGATTATGGGGTCATGGTCTATACCTCACACCAGTGTGATCAACCACAGCCCCCACAAAAGTCAGATGTAAGCAGACATGGCCTTTTGTTTGGGTTGGCCAAAGCTTGCAATCCTTGCTCATTAATATTTGGATACATGGGATTAATATGGGTGAGATGACTGATTTTACAGCCAAGTAGTACTTGACTAGATATGAGTTAGAATGTTTTTTGGGACCTTATTGACCATAAATATTTCCATTAATATATATCCCTGGTGCCACATGGATCTGCCAGATAATACTTATGTGTTCGGATCAATTTGGTCCCCTGTGCTGCAATATTCTAAATCTGCAAGAGATCTAGAGATTGGCCTTCAGTGTGATGAACCTCACAGAGCTCTGGGAAATTATCCTTTCACAGACAATTTTTTGTGATGTCTTGGCATTTTCTTAAAGTTGCTTTTATAATATTGATCGATTGCTAACATGTAATGTCTAAATATTGGTTGGGGTCATTCAGATAGTAGTTGGGGTAGTGGAAGGTCGCAAGTACTTGCCAAGTTGGGGATCGTCAAACTCATTTTAGGTTGAACCCTTATTATTGTTTCATGCAGCACCCAGAAAGAAGAAAGAAGAGATTATTGTAGAGGAAGTAGATAAAGTGATCCAACTCTACAAACAATTTAGAGAACCAGCTCAAAATGAACTGGAATCCACATATGAGAGCATACCCAAATTTTACCACAAGGTGAATTTTTAACCATTTGAACTGCTATCTGATGTAACTCCCATTTTCCAGTGCAATTATTATTTGCCTAAAATAGTATTATTCGTTGACATGTTTAGCTTACATCTATTCATAAGAAAATGCATTTATTTAGATTAATCTGTTCAAACCAATATATGTATTTGCTGATTAGTAAATGAAGTAGGATGAGAAAAATAATTCTTATTCAACACCTTGTGCATTGATTTCAGTTACCGTCAGATGAAGAATTTATCCTTCAGAAACTGAGAGAAGAATCCAGGTACTTTTGTAGGGTCTCGCATTGCTCTAACTCTGTGTAAAATGTAAATGTCTACACTGAAATTACAACATGGTGTGATATGATCCTGTTATGAGTTTGTACATACAAAAACTATGTAACAGGTAATTGATCAGGTATGCATGAGTGTTGTATTGTTCTCACGCTATAAAACTGAAATATCATCCATTGCGCTAGATATCAAAGAGGATAATTATGAGTGATTATCAAGTCAAGGTTATAGTGAAATTAGTGTCAAATGACTTATTGTTAAAACAAACAGTAGTTAATTTATAAGCAAGCAACCAATCAGTATGAACATATTTAGTCCTTGATTGTTATTGTGATGTTGGAATATGAAGTTGTGAATGGATCATGTCCTTGGTTGTTGATACAGGGCAGTGTTCCTACAGAGACGAAGCCGTGAGCTCCTGGACAATGATGAACTGCAGGTAAGTTCAGACAGCTCTGATGGCTGGTCCCTTGCCAGCAGCTGTTCTTACGACTTGTTAACACAAGGTTATAGTGTGTTGGCCAACTGCGGTTGCCCTCTTCATGTGTCTTCATGTCTATTTACTTGGGGTTGTAGACCTTACCATCTTTATTTGTCATATTTTAAAAAAACCAGTAGATTGAGTTGTACTGCTGTGGCATGATGTTTTGACTGTTAAACCTACATTGCTAATGATATGTTTATCCAATAGGGCCTGTGGTTTCTCTTGGACAAGTACCACACACCTCCACTGGCAGGCGAGGAACAGATGATCAACTACGATGACTTCATGAAAGTAGCATCGGAGGCTGGGCCCAAATGCAAGTCAGTGGTGTTTAAATTGGATTACAACAATAACACCTCAAACCAGTTAATTTAACTGATAAAGATGAATGTTATTGACATTTTGATAATTAATTTCATCCCTTTTGGCTGTTAAACACCAATTAAATTTTGAACCCTTTTGGTGACAGACCTTTCTTCTCAGCTACTGTGTTCGCCAAGTTACTCCAGACAGACCAGTATGGGAGGATTTCTATAATGCAGTTCTTCAATTATGTCATGCGAAAAGTTTGGCTTCACCAGACAAGAATTGGCCTATCTCTCTATGATGTGGCTGGCCAAGGATATCTCAAGGAATCAGTGAGTATATATTTTATCATTGCTTGGGTGTCCCATGATATTCATGATGCTACTACAAGTAGTGTTAGGTATCAGTGCTCATGTCATGTAGCAATTATTTGCCGATTGTGCAATTTGTCGTACAGCTGACCATGAAGTATATTTTGTTTGTTGTTTAACATATTCCCATGCAGATGCAGGGTTCCATGCACCACATTGCTTTGTGCTAAAGGTGTATTATAATGAGTCGTTGATCCTGAATGGCACTATGGCCATTTGCATTAAAGAATTATTGAACTTTCATGGGTATTCTTTTACAGGATTTAGAAAATTACATTTTGGAGCTTATTCCCACTCTACCACAAGTAAGTAAGACAGACCTTACTTAATTGCTATAACTCATTCACTAACAACCTGGTGATGGCCATTGTCCACCAACACACTCTGCCGTACTATAGTGACAGTGATATCTGTGTATCTTGTGATTGTAGCTTGATGGTTTGGAGAAGTCTTTCTATTCATTTTACGTCTGCACTGCCGTCAGAAAATTCTTCTTTTTCCTGGATCCACTGAGGACAGGCAAAATCCGCATCCAGGATATCCTTGCTTGCAGTTTTCTTGATGACTTGTTGGAGGTATACTGAGTGAACCTATGGATTATTGACTAATCTAACTGGATTCTGTTCTGTACTGACTTATACTTAGTTTCTATTATTTTGTTTCTAGCTGAGAGATGAAGATTTGCCTAAAGACATGCAAGAATCTAATTGGTTCTCGGCGCCATCAGCGCTACGTGTTTATGGACAGTATCTCAACCTCGACAAGGATCACAACGGGATGCTGAGCAAGGAAGAGCTGGCAAGGTCAGTCGATGCTTGGCCCAGCAGTTATACAGTCAGAGCTTATTTCTCATGATTATTGTTTGATGCATACCATAAAGTACTTATGGATGTGGTAAGGCTATTGATGTTGAAAGTAAACATTAATATATTTAATCTGTGAAAATCACACCTACCGTTTGGACACGTGTCATTGGTGTTGTTTTTCAGATACGGCACGGGGACATTGACCGAAGTGTTCTTGGACAGAGTCTTTCAAGAGTGTCTCACTTACGATGGAGAAATGGTTTGAAAATTAATATTCGTACCATTGGATTATTTATGCATCACCAATCTCATGGGAAAAGTCTTGACATAGTATCATGATTAATATCATTCAATTTATATTTTCTGCAGAGTTAAAACATTTTGTAGCAAAATGTGAGTGCACAGTTGCATTTATTACTTAAGAATAAAGGGTAGCAATTGGTGTTGAAGGACTACAAGACGTATCTGGACTTCGTTCTGGCTTTGGAGAACCGCAAAGAGCCCCAAGCTCTACAGTACCTCTTCAGACTATTGGATGTACAGAACAAAGGATTCCTCAACATATTTGATCTCAACTTTTTCTTCAGGGTATACATCTATTGAGCGTTTATTTGATCCAGTTTAACAGTTATTAATTATTGGCCAGTGTTGCAATGACAGTTTGATGCTTGAGTTGGAAACAAAATGAGTTTTGTGTGTCTGTATGTGGGTCAGGCTATACAGGAGCAGATGAAACTGCATGGCCAAGAGCCTGTATCTTTTGACGATGTCAAAAATGAAATCTTTGACATGGTCAAACCTGAGGATCCTCTCAAGTTGACTCAGCAGGATCTACTCCGATGGTAAGAATTACAGACACCATGTAACTAATGGAATGGCAGACAGAGGTATGGTGCCACTGTGTGTTAAGAGATCTGACTGTTTGCTAAGTGTAAGATGTATCTGTGTTGCTGTGTTAACCACATTGTGCTACCAAGAATGTCTTCAAATATGTGCCTTGCATCTGATGTTGGATAAAATATGGTCAATGATGATGGTTAAGTATGGCAGAAACAAGATCTGATAATTTTTTACTTTTATAAACTGCTGTAGCAGAGTGTGTTCGCAATAATAGCCATTTTGTTAAAAAACTCATAAAACAAATCAGGTACTTACAGCACTTAATCTAAAATGTTGATCCATCAAAGAACTTGAATGATAAATTCTTTGAAACAATTCAAAATAATGGAAGTATTATTATGGCTGTTTCCAAAACCTACTGTGATGGTCGCATGTTCATTAATATCAATAAGCAAGACAAGCTCTGAGAAACAAGCCACGACTTAAAAAGTCTATAATTAAGTTGATTTATGGTGATCTTGTGTGTCACAATGATTTCTGTGTGTGGTGCTATGTATTATAACAATTCTTCAAGCAATCTGATCTTTGTTGTGTGATGTTCCTGATTTGATATATTCATACAGTTCCTATGTAGGTTGATATTCAGCCCACTAGTTAACCACCATGACTTCAAACCCTTAAAACTTCCTGACCTTGTTTGTTTTTCCATTTTTAATTTTCAGGTGATGTTAAGTCTATCACATATGTTATAACCTATGTTAGTGTAACATTCATCCAACTACCTTGCATTGAGAACCATATGCAGTCCAGCCATATGTGACTGATACTTCCTTTACGTACAATCAGGGCTATTAAGCTAACTGCCAGACGTTGTTTGATCCCCACAGCGGACAAGGTCACATCATGGTGTGTATTCTCATCGACCTCCATGACTTCTGGACGTACGAGAATCGTGAAGTTATCGTCACTGATCTTAAGGACCCTTCCAACCTAACAATGAATGATGCCAGCCATGACTGAGGGTATTTTTATTACCCGACCCATTCTGTTTCTAATAGTCGTCGTCCATTGCAATTTCAACAACCCCTTAAAAATCACGATTAAGTCCAAATCATGCAATGATTTCAACTTGATCATCTAAATATTGATTTGCGGGGTTGTTTTATATTGCCAGAGTAACTATTCTTGCACAGGAATAATGCCTAGCTGAATTAACCCACCTAGACCAGGCGGTTTTGTGGCCCTACTCAATCAAGGTGTACATCCATACTTCTTGCCTGAGCCGCCCAATAAATTCCCCATGCAAGCATTCTCCTGTATAGAGACCATTGTCTTCCCTCTATTTCTATTTCATAATTCTATTTTGGTGTGTCTTATTTTGTAGTTCAACTGTAGTTAGTTCCTACTTGATCTGATGTGCGTGGCCATGTACCTTTTGTACCAACTTATTATCACACCTGCCAATTGTCTCTTACTGGTTGGGCAATGAACTATCAACAGGTTTCGACGAACATCAGTTCAAATCTTGATGTTGACATTAAATTTCGGATTATTTTCAGGGTTTTACAATGGGTATGAAATTCAACATGACTGTCCTTGTTAACAAAACAAAGATTTAGTTGCTCCCCATTTGAATTTGCCTTTGATCAGCTGTATGTCCCATAGATTGTGACATTACTTGCCCACTGATTTTGGATTCAATAACTGCATTTCACATGTAATGGAACATGTGTGGTGTGGCAATGTCTCATTCTCTTTACATCTTGAGATAGTAGTATTGTGTGTTTATCTTTATCTATGCTTGTCTTTCATTGCTTACAAACCTCTGCCTGCGCTTAACCACTCACTGCTGTAACTCTACACTTGTTTAGACTGGTGACCGAATCAGTTTGTTTTTAAAGCATTCCTTTACATGATAAATAATATTGATTAGTTTCAGCTGTTCGGATGAGAACTTACTCACAAGCTGAATGAAATTAGAATCATTAACCCAGAAAGCACATAGGTTTTCACAATATTGAACCGTGTTGATCACTGCATACAGTTGTACATTCATATGATACGCATATTTTACCTTTAAAGAGTCATAACGTTATTATTCATTAATCTCTGGGGTTCACAGACTTAAACAAACAATTCTGCTACAGTAAATTATGTTGCGAGAAGAACCGTAGTGTGTAGCCACACTGTCAGCGTAACATTTGTTGTTGTTTCAGTGGGCAGGGAGATGTGGTCGGCAGTATACTTATTGATCTGAACAGCTTCTGGACGTACGAGAACCGGGAAGTCCTGGTGGCTGAAACCACAGAAGAAGCTTCTCAAGTATAGGATACTCTGCTGTTTAGCCTGGCAATGGAAGCATCTGTTAGTTATCAACTTTTGCTAATCCTTCATTGAAGCTTCCACTGTCTACTGTAAAGTCAAATGTCCAAGTGAAGTTTTAATCATCTGCAAATCTGTGATGTTTTTGTCCGTCTACATATCACGGATCCTATTGTGTATTTGTCCATCACCATTATGTTATATCACCTAGAAATAAATACGTTTCAAAATTAATGATACCATTTATTTCAATAACACTAAAGCTTTATCACATCATGAATATTAGTCAACATCTCTGACGCATTGTCCTTGTAGAACATGAAGAAGCCTTGCACTTGAGCAGCGCTGATTGTCGGCGAAATTTGCAGTACTTTTTCAGAAAACTCCAGGGCTCTGGCTTCCGGTTCATCACGATAAAATCGCAAGAACATCTGTTGTAGCTGGTAGGCACTGCAGTATGTAATCAATTCTTTCACATCAACCCGACCAGGCCGAATCAGAGCTGGGTCCAGTCTGGAAAGACATCGGTACAGTATATATTACCAGCTACACACTTATATGCCCATAAAACTCCTCAATACAAGTGCTTGCAATTTCCCAAAACTTACTATGTAAGGCATTGAAATAACAATTTTGGTGCCCAAATTTTCCTGATGAAAAGGATATCTCGAAAAGTAAACAAAATACCTTTAGATAATCTATAGATATGCAACACAGATACATTAATCAGCATATTATAGACAAACCTCTCAATGTAGTTAGTAGTCATAAAGACAATCCTTGCTTCAGTGGATGCTACACCATCCAAAGCATTCAAAAGCCCACTAAGTGTCAAGCGACCCATGCCTTGGTACATAGACGGATCTGGCACACAATCATTTAAACAATTACTAATAAACGTGGCTTTCATTCATCATCACCATTTTATTGATGATTGGACAAGTCTTACTTTCACTTGCGAGATCGCGACTTGCAAAGGCCACATCAATGTCCTCTAAGAGAATGATGGTTTGTTGTGGTGCCACACTGAGTAGGTGGTTCAGTCTGTCATCGGACAAGCCTGACTGGCTCAAATTCAGCAGACATATGCCGTATTCAAGCTCCCCTTATAAACAAAAAATATAAAGAAACACAATACTACCTTATGTTTCATTGATTAGAGAGAGAAAGGGTAAGAAAGAATTAGTGAAAGCTATGTTGAGTACCTGCTAAAGCTGTAATGAAACTGCTCTTGCCACAGCCTGGTGGACCATAGAGTAGGTACCCCCTCCTATATGGAATACCTCTCTCCACATACCAGCCTGGAGTATTGATGAACTCCTTAACATCACTCAACAGTCGATCCTCGATGCCTTTATCCAACACCACTGATGTAATCGGCCTCCGTTTCCTGGGATATCCAAACTGTCTCCATTCAGAACCCATAGCAGAATAAATCATTGTTTTCCCTTCTTGGTTTTTAAGGGCTAGCAATCTAGCTTCTTCAATTAGTTCAAAATATAGATCCCTCCTCCTTCCCAATGCTGTAAGAGTCACAGCCTCCCATGGCACCCCTGT
Source organism: Urechis unicinctus (assembly GCA_034190875.2). Lineage (NCBI taxonomy): Eukaryota > Metazoa > Annelida > Polychaeta > Xenopneusta > Urechidae > Urechis > Urechis unicinctus. The sequence continues at coordinate 57,910,690 of CM067346.1, read as the reverse complement.
CTGCATATCCATCATCTGCTTCTCCCGAGTCCTTTCAACTCTGATCCATGTCCCTTTGTAGTTGAAGTAATGCGTACCAGGACTGGGTACGAAGTCAAATGAAGTAGATATTTTGCCCTGGTCAGTTTGGCGGAATGTTGTTTCTACACTTAAATGTTGAGTCCTTGTTCCACGACTAGATATCCACTGAAGCAGCCAATTGTAACTTTTGTCTCTGCTAGGTACTTCAAGAGTGATCATGTATCTTCGACGAAATATTACCATACCAAACTGGGAACCTTTCCTTGCAACTGCCATGAAAGTGCCCACTCCAACCAAACCAAAGCCTGCCCCAAAATAGGGATTGTCTTTCAATGAAACCAAAAAGTCTGACAAAGGCATCTCGCCAGTTCACATGCACTCTTGTTTAGTTACTCCAAGAGAGGCTTCATCAATGTTGTGGAAATGTGCTATAGATCATCCTGTGCTCTGAGCAATGGCTGTGTTACTGCAGCATCTGTAACAGATATTACCTAAATATTCAGAGAATCATTAAGAAAGGAAGTATATGGTTTAATGGTACACCAACACTAATATACACCCATAACACTCCTAAATACAAGTGTTTGCAATTTCCCAAAACTTACAATGCAAGGCATAGAAATATAATGGCACACCAACATGTGGTGCCTACTTAAGTAGATTAACTATGAATAGATTGATTGACCTGATTGAGCAGCCGCTTTCTATGATAAATGTAAAAAAAAATGCAAATCCACATTGATGAAACTGAACAAGTTGGAAAAGATTAAATGCGAATAAATATCCTAAGGCATTTCACTGCCAGCTGATTGACTGGACTAGGCTATTCCATCCTCTCGTCTAGGTGAAATCCAGACCCAAGTGGTGTGTTGCAGATGTGGGGGGTATCAAATTCATATAAATAACAATGAACACCAAGGTAGGAGTGATGTCATTTCAGATTACCACTCTTGGACCCTTTTCTAATTATGTAATTAATATAATATACAGATCCAACACTGCTCTGGAGCAATAGTATTTATCATCAAAATCAACTGACACAGACCACATTGAGGAATGTCACCTATACAATCTATTGAGTATTTGGAAAGGAGGTAGCCCTACAAGACGTATAAATTCATGTTACCGTTACACCGGAGCTAGAAAGGAGGGTGTATATGATAAGATCAACTAGTTTTATCCCTCTGAAGCATCCTGATTCACTGGCCTGAATCTAAAATCCACTAGCCCCAATAAACATTGATAAATGCACAGAATGCTGATGAATTTTGTCACATGCATCATAACCTATGGACCTAAAATTATTTTTCTATTTTTTAAACAATGCAGAAAAATAAGATGCAGATTACTTTTATCAGGAAATAACCACAGAGCTACCAACAAGCTGGTAACTTGCAAAAAGGAGTAATTCAAGATATAATAATTGCAGACCTTCTACAGAATAGCTTGATCAAAGTCAGCTGCTTCCGTAATTTTGGCATTTTATTCAATCACTGACATGGAATGTATGACACTCTGCAACAGATATACTGCCTATATATTGAGCTCAGTTCATGGTTAGACAAGCGTGACCGTCCTTATCAATTATATTCATGTATAAACTGTAGTAAGCGTTGTCAACCAGTGTGGAGTCATAATCCCACCCCCCCCCCCCACTTCAAATACCTAACCTTGATATCTGAAGTAAACGGGTCACTATCCAAATTAAATAGTCCCGGTGTAGCAAGTAGAGCCCTTTGAAGTAAACATTCCAAACCCGTCAATTCCCATAACAATTAACATCAGACTGTTTGATCTTCAACTAAAGCTAAAGGTGATTGTACCTCCACGCTTGCTGACGAAGCCACACACTTGTATAAATACCTCCGTCCCCTGAAGTTAAAAACACATTCAGTATTCGGGCAAAGATACAGTCACCGTTGTACGGCCCAAGTTGGAAGGCCAACTCCGTACGGCACGTAACAGTTTGGAATTCCAGCTCAGCAGTAGCCTCTGGACATAACCAGAGTTACTCCATACTATTGTTTTGCAATTTATATTCAGACTTGCGGGATACGGAATCCATACCACCGCATTCAGAAATAAACATCCGTTTTACAGTTACCATTCAATTGACATCTCGTTTTCATCACTACGACCTTAAAGAGTGCCAACATTCAAGGTGAAACAAGTGTTAATCCGAGTCACAAGGCTTCAATGAGGTGTTTCTCAATGCAAAAAGCTTGGTTTTATTTGTTATGGATCAGATAACAACTGAGCTGTCTGTTACTCCCAGCAAACAGTGTTGTCTGACTGGGTGTAATAAATTTGTATTACCAATGTTTAATCAGGCACGCTGATAAGGAAATCCACTGGCCTAAACGACTTGGTTACTGGCCCTGGGCCATCGGGCTATCTAACTAGTCAAGCCCTGTATAATCACTCCACCAAATTTTAAAATGGGTTGGTCAATTTGGACAACAAATTCACAATTTCAGATAGAAGACACAAGAACATACTTCTTCAAAATATTTCCATACCTACTTTCTTGACAACAAGTGCCACTCTACATCCCTTCAAACAAAATAAAGTTTTGGGAATTTTAAACAAATGGAACAACAACTCAGTGTCTACCAACAACAACAGTTAGTCAGGCAGTCTAATTACCTCTGGTTGCAACCCATACTTACACTAGTACTGGTCATATCTTACACATAAGCCTATTTCCCTACGTCAAGCACATCAAACACTTTTCCACAGAATCCTGATATCGGACCTGGGACCTGCAATCACAACACTCTTCATCACTTAAGCGTCTGCAATGTAAACAACAAGAAGTCCACACACCATGGGCTGAACTCTTATATAGCATAGGGTATCTTTTACCACTACAAAGCAACTATACAAATCAATATATATCATGCAGTTTATTTGACAGGGTTATGCATTTTGCACTCCAATAAAGAAATATAGTACAGCTTATTTTGAAATTAATGTTATTTTGTATGGTCAACATAATTGTGTATGCGCATCACCCTCAAACCCCATATAATCATTAACAAATATATACCCCAGGGTTAGGTAGGGTAAGGTGTATTGCGGGGGAAGGGATGCAGGGACTATATGATTTCAGTGATCAGCGGGATAACGGACCTCGATCCACGTCAACCTCATGTCTGTCATATATTTATCTTATGAAGCACTGTGCATGAAGGACCTACAATCAGCCTCTATGTCTGTAACAGCAAGTTAATGATAGTTGGGTCTAGTCCGATATACTAATTTAATGTCCTGCATCTTAATTTTCCGCGACAAAGCTTTTGAAGGTGAATATTTTGATGAATGGTAGCCGCGCACGACGGTAATATAAATAAACGTCGTGCACGGCTAGATGAGTGGAAGCTTTTGATACTGTCGGATTGCAGCAGACATGTTTAGTCTTGACACCATCAAGGCATATGTGTGGAAATGCTGTGCCCCCAGACGCCTCGTTGAACATGCACCATGCTTTTCGAACTGTCATCTGTTTGAAAAAGTCCGGACTGCGCCTGCTGCTTGCGCTCAACTATAACCTTCATTGTTGTAAAGATAAACATGATGACATGTGCTCATCAATGTTGCGACCACGATTGCAATCGTAATGGTAGTCCATGTCAGCTGAATACATTATTCGTGATTATCACTACCAGGTGCAAATTGTTCTTAGGTTAGGGCTGTCATTGATTTTTTTTCAAATTCATTGTATCTCGTTGAAATTATACATGAAGATAGGTATACTCATCAGGATTCTAAAAAGGTATGTTTCATTTTTTTAAGTCAATTAGAAAAAAAGTTATTGAGGTTTCAATTTCCATGGTATTGCTCGGTTTTGTGCCAGAATTCTACGGTAAGGGATAACAGACACTTTTCATGTCTAATATTTTGAATATCATAGTGAAATTATACCACAAGAAATGTATAATCAAGAGGATTCTAATAAGCTATGTTTCATTTTTTTTTTAAATTAAATTTTTAAATTAGTAAAAAAGTTATTCAGGCTTCAAATTCCATGGAATTGCTCGGTTTTGTGCCAGAATTCTATGGTAATGGATAACAGCCACTTTCTATGTCTTATATTTATTTTATCATAGTGAAATTGTACCAAAAGAAATGTATAATCTAGAGGATTCTAATAAGCTATGTTTCATTTTTTAAATCAATTATTAAAACAGTAATTGAGGATTAAAATTTCATGGAATTGTCAGTTTTTGAGCCAAAATGGACAAGATGACAGCCACTTTTCCAGATACCTATCTGAAATTGCCAAACAATGCTTATACTATTGCAACCAGATACCTTTCTGAAATTGCAAGACAATGCTAATCTATTGCAACCAGACACCTGTCTGAAATTGCCAAACAAGGCTTAAACTATTGCAACCAGATACCTGTCTGAAATTGCCAAACAAGGCTTAAACTATTGCAACCAGACACCTGTCTGACATTGCAAGACAATACTAATTTATTGCAATCAGACAGCCGTCTGAAATTGCCAAACAAGGCTTAAACTATTGCAACCAGATACCTGTCTGAAATTGCCAAACAAGGCTTGAACTATTGCAACCAGACACCTGTCTGACATTGCAAGACAATACTAATTTATTGCAACCAGACAGCTGTCTGAAATTGCCAAACAAGGCTTAAAAACTATATTGCAACCAGACACCTGTCTGACATTGCAAGACAATACTAATTTATTGCAACCAGACACCTGTCTGAAATTGCCGAACAAGGCTTAAACTATTGCAACCAGATACCTGTCTGAAATTGCCAAACAAGGCTTAAACTATTGCAACCAGACACCTGTCTGACATTGCAAGACAATACTAATTTATTGCAACCAGACACCTGTCTGAAATTGCCAAACAAGGCTTAAACTATTGCAACCAGATACCTGTCTGAAATTGCCAAACAAGGCTTAAACTATTGCAACCAGACACCTGTCTGACATTGCAAGACAATACTAATTTATTGCAACCAGACAGCTGTCTGAAATTGCCAAACAAGGCTTAAACTATTGCAACCAGACACCTGTCTGACATTGCAAGACAATACTAATTTATTGCAACCAGACACCTGTCTGAAATTGCCAAACAAGGCTTAAACTATTGCAACCAGATACCTGTCTGAAATTGCCAAACAAGGCTTAAACTATTGCAACCAGACACCTGTCTGACATTGCAAGACAATACTAATTTATTGCAACCAGACACCTGTCTGAAATTGCCAAACAAGGCTTAAACTATTGCAACCAGATACCTGTCAGAGAGAGATTCAAATGCGAATTGTTTAACCGCAATGGTTATGAATATTTGTGTGCCATTACGCAGCTTATATAAGGCTGGGGCGAACTCATGATAAACTCGGCATGTACTCCGTGAACGAATCTGACACAAAACAGAATCTCTTTGATGTGTTAATTCTGGGTGGTGCCCTTGGCGACGAGCAGGTCGCATAACCGTCGCAGTAACTGTCGGCAGCTCAACATCTACTCCGTGAACCCTAACTGCCGAATTCCACGCGCCAGCGCAAGCAGCATTTTGTCTTTCAAGTTACTGGCCTGTAACGGATAATTTTTTTAATAAATAAATAAATCAGGTACCATATTAAGTTCAAGAATCGAACGACATAATAATGATAAGGCAAGCTATGCGCTCTCCCGGCACTGGCATGACAAAATCGAACATTTTAAAGTCTAAAATACAACGGAACAGTCCATTTAATAAGAAAATAAACTTGACCAAAGTGTTCCACTATACTTGAATTATCCCCGTATATAGATGGATAATCGAGGACAGATTGATAAATGAACGAAAATCGACTTTGTTTGACGACGCACGATCAGCGGTGGTTGCGAGCATGCGCAGCCGTGTTAAGTCAAGGCAAGGTTGACCCTGATACGGGCTTACGGGGCGAGCATGTGATGATTGGACAACGTTTTGAAGTGCAAAACACGACAAAACGGCTCCATTTAATAAGATAAAAACTTCACCCATTTGTAACATCATAGTCAAGGTCCCCTAGCCTGATGGCTGCGGGCGCTGTTTACATGTTACTGATATTCAATAGTCTCGCCTTCAGTCTAGGGGACCATAGTAGATTGAACTGGACGGGCATCCCAGATTTGGGATGCTCCAATCACAAGCCGTGTCTCTCGGTCACTCTCGGTACTTTTGAGTCGTTGTCTCTCATTGGTCTATTCTACAAGTTCCGAAGAACTTGTCCAACCGGCCGAGTGATTTTTATGAGCCGGGCACACATTCTATAACACTCCGATTTGTTGTTTCACGCTGAGTGGCACCGTTTATCACACAGTCGACGAGGAAGCAGACACACAGCTGGTTCTTTTTAACTGACTATCACGTAAACATACTATCGTGCAGCTACGCGATAAAAGCGCTGGTTGTAGTTCCAATTTGAACTTTTGAGACGCCGATAGTTCCAGAAGACCTTCAATGTGTTCTCATTGGATGCAGACCACTACAATGTCCATGACGTCACATGGAACCGAAGGGTGCGTATCACAAGCCAGTTTCATGAGCCAGGCGCAATTAAGGTCAATCCGGGTCACAACCTTTGTGTTGATTGGTCACGAAGATCAACGAACGTGCCTAATGAATATTCGGACGCGCCACTTTTATACCTTGTCTGGGCCGTAGACTCTACTCTAGGGCGAGAAGCGTAGCGGAACCCCTAGAGTCTGGGACGCAGACTAGTAACATCATAAGATAAGATAAGATAAGATAATTTATTAGCCCTATTCGGGAATTTGCTTTACAGTATACAATTGACTCGTGTCTCTCTGTCACTCTCCTCGTGTCCCAGCCCCTGCTAGGCCCGTGTTTTGGCAGGAAAATTCCAGATGGCGCTGGAAGACGGGTGCTGTGATGAAGAAGCAGTGACCCGCAGATATCGAGCAGTTCCTTCCTGGTGTAGGACAGCATATGCTTTATATGCACACGGTCGTCACATGATCGGCAACTCACGTTACATATTGATGTGGTGGTCAGAAAGACGGCTGGTCGTTTGGTGACGTTGATGTAGTTTCCAAGGTCGAAGAGTGCGAAAGACACTGGAAACAGGACCAGGCAAAGCACGTGGCTTTCCGAGAAGCGAAGCGTGGTAGTTGAGCAGCGGGAAAAACACAATGTCCCTTCGTAGGCAGCTGATGATAAAGTCCAACAGATTCAGATATATCCTTTGATTCAAAGATGTTGTAGACGATCTTATTCACACACTGCACTAAAAACACAAGCCCAACAAAGGCCAAAACACGAGGAAAATGACAGAAAAACACGAGCACACACTAGACTGCGTGTCGCCGCGGTGCAGCGCCACCTACCTTCATACTTAAATTTGTCATAAGTGTGTACCTATGTCGCGGGCCTCTGATAAAATTTGGGAAAAAATACATTTGTTTACACCGTAACATTTCGTACGTAAATAATATTATTTTCCCTTTGGCCATTTTTTTTAGATTTTATATGATCATGAACATTAGAATGTCATCTTGTCATTTACTAAACAATAAAAACGATACGAGTAACGAATAGGAACCGATTTAGAGATTTCGAAACGGACTGAATCTCGAAAAGTCAAAAATGCTCGCAAGAATTTAAATGTATTGCTCCACAAACACACAATTTTTATGGCTCAAACGGAGTAAAATGCGAAAAGTAAGGCAATATTATTGAAATTCAATACGTTAGCTCTCGTTTGATGTATCATTCGTCCATTTATCTTAAATATAAATGCCAGTTAGAGCAAGTTGAAAAAATTGGAAATAACATTGAGGCACAAGCGCGGACGCTAGCGGCGAGGTTCGGCTGATACCCCTACTTCGGCTGTTTGGTGTAGGAGTATATCATCGTCCGACCGGGGCAACCCTGATGCCAGTGATGGTTGATCTAATATAGCTATAGAACGGACATGAAACATAGAGAACAGTAATCAGTTTCTTTGCCTAAACGCCGTTAAACTAGCCCAACAGACCAACTGTCGGGTTGATTATCTGAGGGAACACTATCTCCCAAACTTCAAAAAGAGCTTCGGGCGATAATAAATATCCCAAAACACAAATCAGAAAGACAGCATCAATAGTAACATTTTATAGATAAATAGATTTTTTGAAAGTTAAGTTGAAATAAAATATACCATATACCTATTGTCAATATACTTTAGTGGCGTTTAAATAAAATATAGGAATGAAATCTTCAACTAATCGTCTGCAATGACCTCCACTCATTGATAGAATACCAATTGAAACAGTGGTAACTTTTTACCTGCGGCCTCCATGAATCGCTTCCGTGAGTCCAAGTCGTTTGACTTGGTGACCCACCACCAAAAGGGGAAAAAAGAGATTGAGATTATGTCCTCATTCCAACTTTGAACTAGTCCAGTCCTGGTCGACATCCCTTGAACCTCTTGTGTGTCCGGGGGTAGAAAAGACCCACAGTATCCTCATGTATGTCATAAGAGGAGACTAATAGGGGACAACCTGTTTGCCGTGTGCTGTGACTCGTGTCGTTGGACGATGATTAGTTGAGTGGAGAGGTCCTTGTGAGGACCATATCTGCAACACACCACCTTGACCCGGATTTCGCCAAGACAATAGGCTCGAAATGTCATTGTCCAGTCATTTGACCGGTGGCGACATGCCCGAGGATAATCGTTTGCATTTTATAAAAAATCTTTTTCATCTTCTTATTCTAGTTCATCTTCTTCTACAATGCACCAAATAATACATCAGTGTTGATGTGCTGCTAAAGTCACAGGATGAAGACCCAATATGAACCCCCAATCAACTTTTTGGTGATTCAGGAGATAATTAAGTCCATAGTTACATTTATGATATTGGGGTGCTGAAATATTTAACACAACACAAAATTATACAACTCATGCATAATGGTTTTACCACAATTTAGCTTAGCACAGATATGTGTTTTTGAAGAGATATATTATAGAGTTAATATTGATATCAATATGCAAAACAATGAATAACAATGCCAAAAAGCCTCAAAACTGTGCTGCTTTTAGCTTGATTTGCTACAATATAAAATAATGAATCGAGATGTAGATGGTTTCAGAGGGATGTTGCACTATGGGCACAAGTCAATGTGTTGTGTGCAAGTTTATATACTGTTGTTTGATTGTCTTATGAAGCAGACGTGTGCTGTGAACAATAAATTTAAAGATGCATTTCTCACTGATCAGGAGAAACTCTTATTTTGTTCCTGTTTTTGTGTAGCTGCTGAAATGAATGGATTATGATCGTCTCTTGATATTGGGAACACCAATCATAGATAATATGTGACTTGACTTACCCATACTCAGTTCACATAAAATGCAAATGAGCAGTGGCTGTGTCACTATGCATGCACAATTCCCTCATTTTCTGGTAAAATTCCTAAACTCAGCTTCATATATCTAGCAGCGACTACAACATGCCATATATGGTACATTATTCAGTCCTGTCAAAAATAAGGAATCACCAGCACGTCGCAGTATCAAATTACAAAATTATACCATTGTGTTTTTCATATTCTTTCAACACCATTCTCCAGGGAGAGAATGTATCGATACATACATACTGATACATGGGCAAAAGCAGCAACGCACAATGAAGATTGGTTTCAGAGCCCTCAAATCATGTACCATGGCTATTGTAGTTGCCTGCCCAAAGGTGTTGGTAGTTGCATTTAAAACTTTCTACATGTTTACCGAGAGAAAAAATCTACCATCTAAATACAACCTTGAAAATATTGTCAAGGTCACCAATAACCTCTCCAATATAAGGTTCCACCAGAATTCATATTAGACCTAAAAGAAGTTCCTATAGGTCACTAAAAAACAGCAATTACCATTTCCCAAAGGGTTAACATAGAACAAGATAAGTTCCATGTTTTTCATCAATTACAAAAGGGTCAAAGGGCAGACTGAGATGAATTTTAATTGCAAGGAGAGATTGACATGAGAGGGGAAAATGTGCTATTAAGGGCGACTAGCTACTTAAAGTTTACTAACTGAGAAAGACAGACAGCAGATGGACGCCAGAGCAAAGGTGTATAATAATTTTGTGGAGCAGAGTTAATAACATATTGTTTTATCCATATCAGCAACACCCATATTCAACACAGGTCAGAGGCAAATTAGTGATATTTTTACAATATATAACATGACAATTAGCCTTTGTCCTTAGACTTAGCAGACCTTGCAAACTGAACAACAATTGGCTTGTCATAAAGCACAAATCCATTTGTCTCTTCCAATGCTTTGTTAGCTGCGTCCTCACTGGGAAGGGTAACAAAAGCCTGACCTTTCATACGACCTTCCTTCATAAGCCTGATGTCAAACATCAACTTCTCGATATTGTCTTCCCAACAGACATATCTTCCATAAATGAAATGTAAGTCCTTTTCACTGACTTGCTTGGAGAGATTTTTCAAATACAACCTGCTTGATCTATCTCCAGCTTGATATTTTCTGAAAACAGACAGTTCATTCAATTCTGCCTGGGAGAGTCTTCCCTTTTTCAGTTTCCCTGATGATATAAAGTCTGTTTTTCCCCAGCTATCTGGTGATGAACTGCCCTGGTCATCATTGTCTGGAGATACAGTTTTTGGTACAATTTGACCAAAGCCAGATACAATATTTTCCTTGGATTCTTCTTCGAATTGCTCCTTTTGTTCTGTTTCACCAACATCTGAAACCTGTTTCAGTGGATCAGACAAGATATCAGGCATCTTCAACTCGATTTTCCTTGAGAGGGAACCCTGAACCTGCTCAAATATATCCTCAGTTGCTGTAACAGTCTTAGTATATCCAGAAGGTTTTGGTGGGTGAATCAGATTATGTAGTTTCATCCTCTTGGCTGAGGGACCTTTCAAATTGGACAGCCTTTTCTTGGGCTGCAGAGGTGTGGCTTCATTGGTTATTTTTCTGGACTCATCCTCTTCACTTTCCATCTCAGATTCCTCAGAAGTTCTTTCCAGATCAGATTGATTTGAAGTGTGGGGTTCTTTTGGAGGCTGTGGTGGGTGTGGTTCATCAGGTGGAAGAGGGGGCAAATAAGAAGCATTCTGCACCACACTCTCTAAAGGTGGCATTGGGGTGGCTGGGCCAAAAGGAGCTGGCAAATTCATCTTGTTCATAAGGTGAAGGACTTGGACGTAGAACTTAGGAACGGCAGCGAGTGCATTGGCCATATTAGCCAAGATAACGGGATTTGGTGGTGGGTAAAGGTAATGCAACTTTGGATTAAGTGTAACTAAAACCCCAACTAGAACATAAGCTATTCAGTTTCTGTGACAGTAAGGTTTCATCATCATTTGCAGTATTGTCTTTGGAAACGTCACTTTTATTGACTTTGCACTCCTTTTCTTGTTTGATATCAGGGAACGTGTCTGCCACATGTTCATGATACTTTGGCTGCTTGGAAAATTCAGCAGAAAGAGTACAGTCGAGTAGTTCTAATTGGTGCAGTCTCTCAAGACCCCTTCTGGCTGACTGGTGGTCAGAGAACGTGGCAAAGGCACAGTTCTTCATCTTGCCATTATTACCCATACATCTCACCATGGTGGCACCAAAATGTTTAAGAAGATCTGTCTTGTCATCAGTTGTGAGTGATGAAGGCAAATGTTTGACTATTAGAGTTGTTTTCGACTCCACAGCCATGACTTCAGTCTGCAAGGAATGAAACATCAGTATGATCAATGCATGGTTTCTTGGATAATTTCAACAAAAACATATTTAAGAACATGATGGGAATAATAAGTTGTTTAGTGAAAATGCATGATTATTTGCTGTAGGTTTTTGGAATGTAAGTAATGCACAATGACTTCATTTGGCATATACTTCTGTTCACATATCAAAGTAAGCAATATGAGACAGTCCATGGTATTGGTTATTGGAACCCCCAGCAACAGTGACATGTATAATACGTACGTACGTACGTATGTGTGTGTATGTATGCATGTATGTATGCATGCATGTATGTATGTATAAATGTACATATATATATATATATATATATTTGTGTATATATATATGTATATATATATATATATATATATATATATATATATATATATATATATATATATATATATATATATATATATATATATATATATGTGTGTGTGTGATTCAGGCTTTATTGCTAAATGTACCAGATATTTTATTATACAGTGTTACCTTGAGAATGAGGTCAAGGTCACATATAACCTCTCCAATCTAAGATCCCTACTTTATTTTGGCTTGAAAGTAATTACAAGTGGTCGTCTGAAGTAGTCCTCCAGCTCAACAGCCAGTCCAATTAACTTCTCACAGGATGTTCCGTTGTTGAACCCAGCTTCAGTATTTACTCATGTGTACTGATTGAATTGCACTAATTGCATAGATTTATTTGGTTTCATCACATGTTTTGATAGTAATGAACAATTTGCACCTGTAATCACGATTGATGTATTCAGCTGACATGGATTACCATTACAATGGGGGTTGTTGTTGCATCATAGATGAGCACATCTCACCATGTTTATCTTTTCTATGAGGCTGTAGCTGCAGATAAATTAGGTGGGTGTTCAATACAGCATCTTGGGTGACTTGCCACACATATGCCTTTGT